>QJPP01005329.1:0-38007 GCA_003996215.1 Jaltomata sinuosa | reverse complement strand
GCCCGATCGGCGCCGGAGGAGGTACATACAGAGATACTATGGCACTTGAGATCTTCATGCATCATATCATTCATGGTTCGAGGTTCCACCCTTGTTTGCTGTTTGCTGATTGTACGCTCCGGTAGTATGGGATGCCGGAGGGTTTGTTTCACTTGTTTGTGTTCCTCGGTTGTATGGGCGGCCGAGGGACTGTAGGTAGACTTTTGCTATTTACTTACAGAGTTGTTCTCTATTAGGGATGAGTATGAGATTGGTTACTGCTAGACTGTTAGTTGCTGGATTTGAGATTGTCATGATTAGTTGGGTTGATTCATGTCTTGAGCATGCCTATTATTACTCTTTCTCTCTTCTTCTTACACTTGAGGTTACCGGTATACCGTCCATTCCGTAAACTTATTTTGTATACACTGTTGTTGCCAGGATCCCAGGTGCGTTGTTTCTTACTTTCACCTGTGCTTTTGGTGTGTATATTCTGCTTACTAGCCTCATCTGTGGTTCTGTTGATTTCCCTCTGGGCTAGTTCATGTGTACCTTTCGTTGATTTCTGTGACTACTTGCTTCTATTCTGTCTATTACTGCGCTTTTATCTTATATGTGCCCAGTCGGCCTATGATACCTACTGGGTACCTTATGCTTCGCATTTGGTGCTCACCCCTACCCCCTGCATCTTTCGGTGCAGATCCTAGCGTGGGCCATCGCCGTTAGATCGCTGTGATTCGTGCTTGGAGATCTGTTGGGGACTACTTCAGACTGAGGGTGAGCTCTTGGCGATCGGAGCTTAGCTTTAGTTTATCTTTTGCTTCATGTACTCTATTACCATTCAGAGACATCTGTATATATAGTTTTGGTTTATTTGTACTCCATGTATATAGTTTGGCTCTGTACTATGATACCAGGTCTTGGGGTTTGGTTAGTTTCCGCATATGTATATATTTATTTACCTGTTATCTATTTTATTCGTCTTGTTCTCTTATTTGTTAGATAGTAGCCCATTACTAACTGTTCTGGGCTACATGGATTGGTTCACCTACCGGGGGTTGTAGGTGCCATCATGACCGAGAAATTGGGTCGTGACAAATAGTGAAATGTAAGATATTTAATTTATTTAAAAGTTTAGAAGCCAAAGGAAATAAATTAGAAAAAGGAAGGACAAAATTGAGTGTCAACAGCTGCCCCACTTTGAACGGAGATGATGTAAGAGTCTTCGGCCAAAGGAGTTGACTTGGTAGCCAACTTTGTTTCGAACAACAAATATAGCCCTGGAGGAATTGAATCGATACAAACGTTGGAAGGTTATGGGATAGAAGAATGTAGGAAAAGATTATATGAGGACTTGATATGAGAGATTTTATAGATCATGGCCGAACCTCAATTTTGAGTCGCGTACATATCTCGGGTTCCATGAGAATCAGGCCATATGTAGTTCGAGAGTTTTGAAAAGAGAGTTACGTGCGGATTTGTAGCAACTAGGAGTTTAAAAATAGGATATAAAAGTGTTCAAAATGAAAGGTATGTTCATAGCCTCCTAATTATAAATGTGGTCGACAACACACTCATAAATAGGACTCTACTAGACAAGTTCCCACAAACCTAAGATTTAAATCGGCATGTTGAGATGCGAATTCTCAAAAAGCTGCCCAGTGTCGAGTTATGGAGACACGGGGTAGTGAAAGAAGTTGAGGGGTTATGGAAGAGTTAATTGAGTGGAGATTTAGCGGTGAAAATAAAAAGAGTTTGAATAACCTACATACCATGTGTTCGTGGGACATAGGCAGAGTAAAGTTCGAGAGTAGATCCTTGACCTCTGCTAGTGAGTTTGATATTCCTCTTTAGCCAATTTGCCTAAGTTCACTGCTAAGATAAAGTTTCACGTTGTGATGCGTCTCTTGTTATTGTAATTGCCGTGTGTATATTGTATTTTCTGTCAAAACTTAATGACAAGTAGTTAGCAAATTGCGTAAGACAAAGCATAGGGTAAATGAAATATAAACTGAAATATGTGTGAAGCCGTATGGCTATGAGAAAGAAAGTAAGTGTATAGCCATTTGGCTTATGCAGATGAGTCTCCGGTTGTCTTCGGGAACTTTAATGATAAATGAGGCCTTCGGTTGTCTGCGGGGTCTCAATGATGTCTGTAAAGTTTGAGATAAAGTTATTAAAGTGGGTAAAGTATATTAAAGTAAATTGGTAAAGTAGAGAGTAAAGTAAGTGTATAGCCGTTTGGCTTATGCAAATGAGTCTTCGGTTGTCTTTGAGGACTTTAATGATAAATGAGGCCTCCGATTGTCTTTGGAAACTCAATGATGTCTGTAAAGTTTATGATAAAGTCGTTAAAGTAGGTAAAGTGAATTAAAGTGATTGGTAAAGTAGGGATTAAAGTAAGTGTATAGCCGTCTGGCTTATGCAAACGAGTCTTCGGTTATCTTCGGGACGTCAATGATAAATAAGGCCTCCAGTTGTCTCTAGGGACTCAATGATGTCTGTAAAATTCAAGGTAAAGTCGTTAAAGTAGGTAAAGTGAATTAAAGTGATTGGTAAAGTAGGGATTAAAGTAAGTGTATAGCCGTCTGGCTTATGCAAACGAGTCTTCGGTTATCTTCGGGACGTCAATGATAAATAAGGCCTCCAGTTGTCTCTAGGGACTCAATGATGTCTGTAAAATTCAAGGTAAAGTCGTTAAAGTAGGTAAAGTGAATTAAAGTGATTGGTAAAGTAGGGATTAAAGTAAGTGTATAGCCGTCTGGCTTATGCAAACGAGTCTTCGGTTATCTTCGGGACGTCAATGATAAATAAGGCCTCCAGTTGTCTCTAGGGACTCAATGATGTCTGTAAAATTCAAGGTAAAGTCGTTAAAGTAGGTAAAGTGAATTAAAGTGATTGGTAAAGTAGGGATTAAAGTAAGTGTATAGCCGTCTGGCTTATGCAAACGAGTCTTCGGTTATCTTCGGGACGTCAATGATAAATAAGGCCTCCAGTTGTCTCTAGGGACTCAATGATGTCTGTAAAATTCAAGGTAAAGTCGTTAAAGTAGGTAAAGTATTTTTAAAGTAATTGGTAAAGTAGAGAGTAAAGTAAGTGTATAGCCGTTTGGCTTATGCAGATGAGTCTCCGGTTATCTTCGGGACGTCAATGATAAATAAGGCCTCCAGTTGTCTCTGGGGACTCAATGATGTCTGTAAAGTTCAAGGTAAAGTCATTAAAGTAGGTAAAGTAATTTTAAAGTAATTGGTAAAGTAGATAGTAAAGTAAGTGTATAGCCGTTTGGCTTATGCAGATGAGTCTCCGGTTGTCTTCGAGGACTTCAATGATAAATGAGGCATCTGATTATCTTCAGGGACTCAATGATGTCTGTAAAGTTATGATAAAGTCGTTAAAGTAGGTAAAGTGATTTAAAGTCATTGGTAAAGTAGAAGGTAAATCAAATGTATAGCCATTTGGCTTATGTAGATGAGTCTCCGATTGTCTTCGGGGACTTCAATGATAAATGAGGCCTCCGGTTGTCTTCGGAGACTCAATGATGTCTTAATGATAAATGAGGCCTCCGGTTGTCTTCGGAGACTTTATGATATCTGTAAAGTTTAAAGTAAAGTCGTTAAAGTAGGTAAAATGAATTATAAAAGTAATTAGTAAAGTAGTAAATAAATGAAGTCGCTTGGCTGCTGTTGTGGATGATGATTGTGACTGGTTGAATATCGCATTTGATTTTTGATGTGCGATTTCATGGTGGGTCGAGTGACCTCTTAAATGAAATTGATTTTCATTTCCATCACCTACAAAATTCAGGTAAAGACGTTAATAAAGATATAAAGTTATAACGAAGTAAAAGGAGTAAAGTCAAAGATAAAGTGAGAAATGAAGTTGTTTGGTTTATTAGGGCGAGGCCATGGGGCCAAATGACGCCTTTGGGCCATGATTGGTAGTCTTGACATTGATCCAATATTGTCATCTTGTATTTTTGTCATTCCTGCACTCAAAGAAAAATTCTTAGTTTGGGAGGAGGTGTTGATTCATGTTGACTTGAGCCTTGACTTTGTTGGCCTTCCGCTCGTCTTGTTTATTCAGACCTTGTGACCTCCGTTTGGAGCTTGGCAAATGAACAAGTAGTGAAGGTTTTTTTTTTTGAGAAAATATAAGCACTTGAAAATATATATGACAATATAAAAATATGTGTATAGGTTGTAAAACAAATTCTACCAACTCTTAGATTGTGATACTTTTTGAAACAAAATGAATCGTCCTTTGACGTTTTACTTCTTCTTCGGTAGCTTGAATCAAGTATAACTTGGCACGTCCGATCACTTCATGTGCATGTCCTTCCAAAATTTGCCCCAGTTTAGCTTTGGAAAAGTATACTAAACTTATGTTGTAGTGAGACCGAACCTTATATAGGTTGCCTACGTATCTCGCAAAGAGAATCATGTCAAAAAGTAGTTCAAAGTACATAAGAAAAATAGTTTGAAAATTTTAAATAAAGGGACCGAACCTGATATGGGTTGCCTACGTATCTCACCATGAGAAATCAAGTCAGTATGTAGTTCTGTTACATAAGTAAGTAAAGTATTTTTAGTTTCTACCCTAACGTGACCGAATCGTATATGGGTGGACTACGTATCCCACTGAGGGAATCAGGTCAGGCGTAGTTCTCCTATTACAAATAAGAGAATTTGGATTGTTTCTTCTTTTTGTTCCCATTGATGGATCCATATTGAATTGATCTCCTCGCAGCTTGCAAAGCTGTATAGTCTTGGATTCTCCCTGATTTGATCCCATCTTCCAAGATTTCCCCCATTCGGACGACTTCCATGAACTTTTGTCCCATCATGGTTATCATTTTCTCATAATATAGGCTATTATCATGGCATTCAATGAAGGTAGCAGTCATTTCACTTTCACTCATCGACGGTTGGACTCTAGCTGCTTCTGCCCTCCAACACAGAGCATACTCGCGAAATGTCTCAATTGACTTCTTCTTTAACTTAGTAAAGTAGAACCTATCAGGTGTGATTTCAGTATTGAACCTGAATCGATCCATGAAGTCTTGTTCCATAGCGCTCCACCCACGCCATTTACGGAGATCTTGCTGTGTGTACCAAGAAAGAGCTTCACCAGATAGGCTTCTTATGAACAACTTCATCCTGATTCTTTCGTTTCTCCCTCCCCCTACCAACTTGTCACAGTAGGCCCTTAAATGTGTATGAGGGTCACCAACTCCATTGAACATATCAAACTTTGGCGGCTTGTACCCTATAGGCAAGTCGATATCAGGTTGCACACACAAATCATCATACTCTAGGCTTGTGCTTCCCCTAGTAGTTTGGAGATTTTTCATTGCTTTCTTAAGATCATCAATCTCCCTTGCTAACACATCACCAGACTTTGCCTTGACATCCTTCTCTATTTCTTCATATTGGTCCACCTCGGGTTGGAACTTGACCGATATTGGGTTGGTAAAGGTTTGAGCTTCCATCGCATATACTGGAGGAACATGTTGCACGTAAGGAGTGGCAACATGTGCCCCTTGTATATGCTGGGCTGGATAGTTCTGAACGGTAGAAGTATTTTGGATTGAAGGTGGTGGAATATTATAAGGGGTATTGATTTGCGGGTTCATGGGAGTAGTTGTAGGTAGTGGATAGGTGTTAGCGGGTGGAGAAATGTAAGAAGTGTGAACTGGAGGTTGATTTTGTGGATTGACGAGTGATGGATTAGGAGGAGTAGCATAGGTAGTATAAGTGGGTGGCTGAATTTGTGGAGGAGTGTAGACGGGTTGTGGGTTTGGTGGATTTACGGGGGTGGTTAGAGGTAGGTTATTGTTGGCAAGTGGAGGATGTTGTGGTGGAAAGTGTTTGGAAACTGATGAATCAAGTGGTGGAAAATGAGGTGCGGCATTTCTGGGTTCAGGAAGTGGACTTTGGAGTGTAATGGACAAATTGGTCAAGTCCTTAACCCGACTCAGTTCTCCACGCAGATCCTCGATCTCTTGAGTCAAGCGAGCGATGTGCTCATCATGTTGAATAGTAGCTCTATTTTTGGAAGTTTCAGAAGAGTCATTAGGAATGATTCCTCTACCAATTGGATTAGATGTGGTTGGATCAGTCATTGTGATTTTTCTTCCTTGAACAGTCCAACTACGTCGAGGTAATACCGATGACTTAGATCTTGTGAAGTAAGGGTGGTCGGCCAGCTTGATTGTCAACACGAATCAACTTTGGGGATAAAAAGAAAACATAAAATACATATAATGTCAATCTTAAGTAAAAGCCTCAAGTAAAGTCACGTTCATATAAAATTAAATAAATCGTGTAGCAAATAAGTCATCAAGTAAAGTCAAATAAGTTATAGAGTAACATGTAATCAAGTGTGTTTAAACAACAATAACTCATCCTAATAAACTTGTGACCTCTTTGTGCCAGAGGTAGGCCTAACGTGCATTTACAGAGTAAATGTGCCATAATATGTCATTTCATTGCTCTTTGATTAATTAAACAAATTCTATTTCCCAAAAAAAAGTACAAGAGAAATGTAAATTTTATTACATATCGAACTAATACAATATAAAGTACTTTTCAATCTAAATAAAGTAAAAGCAAATTTTTCACGTCTAAACTTCTTGGTTTCTCTTGGCGAGATCGTCAACTCCTGTCAGTCATTGATCAAAGACATACACCAATGTAAAACCTTCATACCTGTCATGCAAAGGTTAGTGATACCCTCCCCTAAAGTTTAATTAATTAGAGGAAATAGTCTATATTTAGGCACAATTATCTCTCAAATATGCACATAAATAATGATAAGTCATCACTTAGGGTCGAAAACCCATTTGGACATTTGGGTAAAGTCGACTTATGGACTTAATACGCCTAACGCATTAAGCCTCCTAGGTCATGAAATGATGCATGTTCTTAGTAAAGTGTGTTGGTTTAGCTCTATCCTGGGTGAACTAAGAGTTGGGTAGACTCGGACTCGAGATATTCCTATGTGAGAAGGTACTTGGTCACACGATAGTAAAACTATCCGCTCACCCCACGCATGCACCAACTCTCTAAATACAAGGTGTTTGAAGGAATTTTGGAGAAGTGAAAGGACACAACTCGCGTGTACAATGTGTGTGAAAATGTCGAATTTCCAAAAGTGGAGAAAATATGAACGGAATGACAGTTTAAAGAGAGCGGTAACACGTAAGGCAGTTTATATAAAATAATAGAAATAAACAATTTACATAACATAATTATGGTAAATAAATGTTAAGCAATTATGTAATGAACCTTCCGGTCATTTATGCATTTTCGCATTTCTCGTATCGTAAGAGCTTTTCTGTAGCGGTCCCAAATCATTTATGGCTTGCTGGGACCGGTGGTTCGGTGCCCTGGCCGTTTGATTATTCGTTATGATCAATTCCCTGTCTTAGAAGCTGAGTATCAAAATCGTGCGATGGTGAATTGCGACCGTACGACCTTAACCTCCGTTCCATATCAAAGGCTTGCGAGCCTAAATCTAAGAATTTTATTAACATCGCGAGAATTTGAAAATACTTTTATTTTAAAGTTGAGTGTGGTAAAAAGTTATATTTTTTATTACCTTTTTAAAAGTATTTTAAATGTCTATGAAAAATACCTTTGTTATACTATAACGGTGTACGTATTTATTTTATAAGGTTTTTATACATTGTAATATTTTAACGGAGATAGTAAATTTAGTTATGTGGAAAGTTATTATTATAATATAGTAAGTTTTATTTAAATAATTTTCTATTAAATATGATATTTTCAAAAAGCTATACTTATTTTACCACGAACCTATGCAATATCCCAATTTATACGTGTCATGTACGCTAGCTAAAATTAATTAAATGGAGAAGTGTGTAGTGGTGGCAACACCACCACCACGTGTAGTTATATGGTATGGGCAGCAAGTTAATGTAACCACGTGTGGGGTGGGGGAGCATATAACATTATCCTTGATAAGTAGCATTAATAGGATTAATGATCACCTTTTCTTTTCCTTTTTAGTTACTGTTATATGGGTAGTCAATAACTTCTTACCCATTACTTTCAATTGCCAAATGTAATTCTGAAGCCTTTTCATATATATATACTTGCAAATACGTATTCACGTTACTAAGGAATACTTTTCCTAGTCAAGTTATTCGAGTCCGAGTTTGATTTCATTTCAGAGCTTTCTCGGAGAGGTTCAAGCTTGTCGTCAGACGACAGGTAGGTTATGGTTTAAAATCCCTAGACTTAGCATATATCGGATAAAATTGTACTAGCTGGCATCCTTGGGTTGGATTATTAGGTTGGTACCACAGACCTTGACCGCTTATTCATGTCCGTCTACTTTTGTTCCTCCAATGCTTGTAGTACTTGCCGATATGTTTTATTTACCCTTGTGGTCCTGTGAGGCCTTGTTGACTCTGTAACATAGAAGGTGGGATATTGGGAATGTCCACGAGTCCCGGGCATAGAATTATCCTTCTAGGCTGGTTATGCTTGATGAGTAGCTATGGGCCTGTGCAGGGTCGATAGGTTGATTGTGAGCTGCTGGGCAGCTATTGTGTTTGATAAACCATTTCCATGCATATAAAGAGGTTTTTCCATGTTTTACTACGGTTTTGGCTTCGGGCCTACTGGCACTATTTTCTAAACCTTGCATGGCCCCGGGGGCCCATTTTTGATGGAAATGATTTGGAAATGGTTTGATTTAACTTGTGAATATTCTTGGGTAAAAGAAGGTAAAGTTATGATTTATATCACCAGTTTTACGATTAACGCTAGACTCGGCAGGGCCGGGGTGCTAGTTGAGTTTTCTTGCTACTTGAGATGATTTTAGCCTCGGTCAGACGGAGCAACTGAGATGACTTTCTACTATTTAGACCCGGTTATGCCCGGGCAACCTTGGAGGGGTTTTTGAGATATTTTCCCACTACTTTAGTCCTGGACGGGTTCTGGGCATGCATATTCGAGACTGGGTCTCTATCTTGAACCCGGACTTTCTTTCGGATGACATGTTTTGATACTGAGTTTTAGTATGGGGTCAGGGACCTCCATGGACCTTGCCATCCGGGCCTGGGGCTTTGGGCTGCATGTGCCGGAGGAAGGGTATATGGTGGAGTAGAGGTATACGGGCAGTGTCCTTCCATAGAACCTACCTGCTGGGCCGGATCGGCACAAGAGGAGGTACATACAGAGATACCATTTCACTTGAGATCTTCATGCATCATATCATTCATTGTTTGAGGCTCCACCCTTGTTTGTTGTTTGTTGAATGTACGCTTCGGTAGTATGGGATGCCGGAGGTTTTGTTTTCACTTGTTTGTGTTCCTCGGTTGTATGGGCGGCCGGGGGACTGTAGGTAGACTCTTGCTATTTAATTATAGAATTGTTCCCTGTTACGGTTAAGCATGAAATTGGTTACTGCTAGGCTGTTAGTATTTGGATTTGAGATTGATATGATTAGTTGAGTTTGATTCATGTATCCGAGCATGCCTATCATTACTCTTTCCCTCTTCCTCTTACACTTGAGGTTACCGGTATACCATCCATTTCTAGAACTTATTATGTATATACTGTTATCATAAGGATCCCAGGTGCGTTGTTTCTTACTTTCACCTGTACCTATGGTGTATATATTCTGCTTGCTGGCCTCACATGTGGTTTTGTTGATTTCCCTCTAGGCTAGTTCCTGTGTACCTTTCATTAGTTTCTGTGACTACTTGCTTCTATTCTGTCTGTTACTACGCTTTTATCTTATATGTGCCCAGTCGGCCTATGATACCTATTGGGTACCTTATGCTTCGCATTTGGTGCTCACCCTACCCCCTGCATCTTTTGGTGTAGATCCTAGCGTGGGCCATCACTGTTAGATCGCTGTGATTCGTGCGTGGAGATCTGTTGGGGGCTACTTCAGACTGAGGGTGAGCTCTTGGAGATCGGAGCTTAGCTTTAGTTTATCTTTTGCTTTATGTACTCTATTACCATTCAGAGACATCTGTATATATTATTTTGGATCATTTGCACTCCATGTATGTTAGTTCTTGCTCTATACTATGATACCAGGTCTTGGGGTTTGGCTTAGTTTCCGCATATGTATATATATATTCCTGTTATCTATTCTTTTTATCTTGTTCCCTTACTTTTGCTTAATAAGCTTTTCTTCCGCTTATTTGTTAGATAGTGGCCCATTACTAACTGTTCTGGGCTACGGGGATTGGTTCACCTACCGGGGGGTTGTAGGTGCCATCATGACCGAGAAATCAGGTCGTGATAGCTTGGTATCAGATCTCCAGGTTCACCTGTGTCATCGGTATAGGAGCCAATGTCTAGTAGAGTCTTGCGGATCGGGGAGGAGACGTCGGTACTCAATTTTCGGGAGGCTACAGTGACATTTTAAGAAATTTGACTCTTTCATTGCTTCTGTGTCATGCGTAAGACCCTTGAAGTTTCTGTAAATCTCATTTTTTCTAGTTCATTCTTTCGTAGATGGTTCGTACGAGATCATCGGCATCAGGCAAAGATGAGCCTCCCACTTCATCTAGGGGTCGAGGACGCCCTCGAGCAGCGGCACCTGCTAGAGCTGCTAGAGTTGAGATAGAGATCGAGCAGCATGTGGATCAGGGGGCATCCCAGGTACCACCAGCTCCAATACCAGCTCCAGCGTCCACTTCTGTGCCAGCTCCATCCGCAGCTCAGTCTCCAGATATTCGGGGATTAATATTACAGCTTTTGGGTATGATTGGAGAGCGTCCTTCTGAGGTTGCACAGAAATCCGCTCAGGGGGCAGCCCTAGGTGCACAGAGTTCAGGAGCGCAGCCTGCTACTGCGACTCCCTGTGCGGAAGTCATTCCGGTTCCATAAGTTGCACAGCCTCTTGCTCCTCGCCCCGCTATGACAGAGTCAGAGCAGAAGGCGTTGGGTAGGTTTTTGAGGTTAGCACCTCCGAGGTTTGCTAGTACTTCTGGACAGGATCCACATGACTTTATTACTACCTGTGAGGAGATGTTGCATCATTTGGGTTTGTTGGAGACTCACGGGGTTGGTTATACTACCTATCAGTTGGAGGGCCCAGGAAAGTTATGGTAGAGGGCCCATGTTGCTTGTAGATAACCATCGTCACCTCCTTTGACCTGGTCTGAGTTTTATGAGGCCTTTATGGCCATGTTCCTACCTTAGAGTGATTGTGAGCGTCGCAGGGAGCAGTTTACTCACCTTATGCAGGAGTCTACGACTGTCTCAGAGTATGAGACCCATTTTCATCAGCTAGCACCGTTTGGAGCTATGATCATTCCTACCGAGGAAGATAGGATTCGCAGATTTGTATGGGGTTTGAGGCCAGAGATCAGGCAGCCAGCTGAGATACTGATTGCCGATGGTCGCTCATTCCAGGCTATCACAGACTATGCCCGCATTGTGGAGGACTTACAGCGACATGATCAGGGGTCCAGAGATAAGAGGCCTCGACATCAGGGTGGCTACAGTGGTTCCAGCTATGGTGGTAGAGGTTCTGTCTAGTGGAGCCGGGGTTATCAGCCACAGCAGCACTAGGGTCAGTCCAGCCGATCGGTTTAGGCTTTCCTTCAGACTTTTGGTAGTACCCAGTTTGAGCAGGGTCAGAGCAGCCATCAGGGCTATAGCGGCCAGTCTTCGAGGGGTACAGTTTCTGGGGCATCAAGTCGTGGTGGTCATACGGGATCTGCTGGTTCATCTCGACTGAGTAGGCCGTCAGGGGCTTGTTTTACTTGTGGTGTGATTGGTCATTTTGCTAGAGATTGCCCTCAGCAGGGTACAGTTTAGTTGGCCGAGCCTTTATAAGCAGTTCAGCCTCTGGCTAGAGGGGGTGGTCATCAGAGTAGAGGTGGTGCTCCGCGTGGTAGAGCAGGTGGTAGGGATGGAGGTCGGGCAGGTGGAGGTCGTCGTCAGTTTTATGCGGTCCCTAGGAGACCAGAGGGAGAGGCCTCAGATGCTGTGATTACAGGTACGATTTATGTGTGCCATCAGTCTGCTATGGCTTTATCTGATCCTAGATCCACTTGTTCATATGTATCTGCCTACTTTGTGCCTTGTTTGGGGTTGGCTAGTGAGTCATTATCTGTTCCTGTTTCTGTTTCGACCCCAGTAGGAGATTTCTTAGTAGTAGATCGGATTGTGAGATCTTGTATGATATCTATTGGTGATTCAGAGACTTGGGGTGATTTGATGATCCTTGATATGCTGGAATTTGATGTGATACTGGGCATGGACTGGTTATCCTCTCACTGTGTGGTTTTGGATTGTTATTCCAAGACCATTACCATAGCTGTGCCCGGTGTATCCCTGGTTCTATGGGAGGGTTCTATTAGCCATGCACCATCTGGGATCATCTCTTATCTCCGAGCTAGGAAGTTGATTTCCCGTGGGTGTTTAGCTTATCTAGCATATGTCCGAGATGCTAGTGCTGACCGTACTTCTCCTGAGTCTGTTCCTGTGGTTAGAGACTTCCTTGATGTGTTTCCTACCGACCTGCCAGGCCTTCCACCTGAGAGAGATATTGATTTTGCTATTGAGTTAGAGCCGGTAACTAGGCCTATTTCTATTTTTCCTTACCGTATGGCTCCATCTGAGTTGAGAGAGCTTAAGGAGCATCTCCAGGATCTATTAGCTAAGGGGTTTATTAGACCGAGTGTGTCACCTTAGGGTGCTCTTGTTCTCTTCGTGAAGAAGAAGGATAGGTCGATGCGTATGTATATTGATTATCGACAGCTGAATAGGGTGACAGTGAAGAATAGGTATTCGATGCCGAGGATTGATGACTTATTTGACCAGCTTCAGGGTTCAGTTGTATTTTTGAAGATTGATTTGAGGTCCGGCTACCATCAGTTTAGGATTAGGGTGGAGGACATCCCTAAGACAACATTCAGGACAGGTTATAGCCATTACGAGTTCCTGGTGATGTCTTTTGGGTTGACTAATACCCCCGCAGCCTTTATGAACTTGATGCACAGGGTTTTTGGCCCGTATTTGGATTCATTTGTGATAGTTTTTATAGACGACATCTTGGTATACTCGCGTAGTAGAGATGAGCATGAGTAGCACTTGAGGGTTATACTCCAGACTTTGAGAAATCATCGGCTTCATGCCAAGTTCTCAAAGTGCGAGTTTTGGCTTGAGTCAGTTGCATTCCTAGGGCATGTGGTGTCTAAGGATGGGATTAGGGTTGACCCGGGAAATATTTTTGCGATTTGTGATTGGCCTAGACCCACTACTGCTACTGAGGTCCGCAGCTTTATTGGGTTAGCACGTTACTACAGATGGTTCATTCAGGGATTTTCTTCCATAGCAACACTCTTGACTATGCTGACTAGGAAGGATGTCCCATTTTAGTGGTTTCCAAAGGCTTCCAAAGGCTTAAGGCCTTATTGACTTCAGCTCTAGTTTTGACTTTGCCGGTTGAGGGTCAGAGCTTCTCCGTGTATTGTGATGCTTCTAGGGTTGGTCTTGGTTGTGTGTTGATGCAGCAGGGTCGAGTAATAGCATATGCGTCGAGGCAGCTGAAGGTTCAAGAGCACAACTACCCCACTCATGACTTAGAGTTGGCAACGGTAGTTTTCGCGCTTAAGATCTGGAGGCATTACCTATATGGAGTTCACTGTGAGATCTTCATTGATCACCGTAGTCTTCAGTATATCACGAGTCAGCGAGAGCTGAACTCGAGGCAGAGGAGATGGGTCGAGCTACTGAAGGACTATGACTTCACTATTTTGTATCATCCGGGCAAGGCAAACGTGGTAGCGGATGCCTTGAGCCAAAAGGCAGTGAGTATGGGTAGCCTAGCTTTTATTTCAGTTTCAGAGCGACTGTTGGCCTTGGACATCCAGTCCTTGGCTAACCGTTTGGTTAGGCTTGACTTGTCGGATCCTAGCAGAGTTCTCGCCAGTGTTGAGGTTTGTTCTACTTTGATTGATCAGATTCAGAGCCATCAGTTTGAGGATCAGCAGTTGTGTAACCTTCGTGATCAGGTTGTTCAGGGTGAGACCAGTCGGGCTACTCTAGATTCAGATGGGGTTCTGAGGTTTGATAGTCACCTTTGTGTTCCGAGGATTAGTGATTTGATTCAGTTGATACTTCATGAGGCACATTGTACTAGATACTCCATTCACCCTGGCACAGCAAAGATGTATAGAGACTTGAGACAACTTTACTGGTGGAGTGGTATGAAGCTGGTTATAGCGGAGTTCGTATATTGGTGCTTGAACTGTCAGCAGGTTAAGTTCGAGCACATGAGACCTGGTGGTTTGATGCAGCGACTTCCCATTCCTGAGTGGAAGTGGGAAGGGATTACAATGGACTTCGTTGTTGGTTTGCCTCGTACTTCTCATAGGTTTGATTCCATATGGGTGATTGTTGATAGGCTGACTAAGTCAGCACATTTCTTGCCGGTTCAGACTTCTTATGGTGCAGAGAGGTTAGCTCAGATCTACCTTCGTGAGATTGTTCGGTTGCACAGGGTCCCAACTTTTATCATTTCAGACCGCGACACTCAATTCACATCTCAGTTCTGGTGGGCTATTCAGCGAGATTTGGGTACAGAGGTTCAGCTTAGTACTGCTTTCCACCCTCATACAGATGGCCAGTCCGAGAGGACCATTCAGGTCCGTGAGGACATGCTTCGGACTTGTGTTCTTGACTTTGGAGGTTCATGGGATCAGTTTGTGCCTTTGGCGGAGTTTGCTTATAATAATAGTTTCCATTCGAGCATTGGCATGGCATCTTTTGAGGCCTTGTATGGTAGGCATTGCAGATCGCCGATTGGTTGGTTTGATGGTTCTGAATCTAGGCTACAGAGTATAGATTTGCTTCGAGATTCCTTAGACCGAGTCCGAGTGATTCAGGATAGACTTCGGGCATCCCAGAGTAGGCAGAAGAGCTACGCTGATCGTAGACTTTGTGCCTTAGAGTTCAGTGTTGGTGACTCAGTATTTCTCCGTGTATCGCCCATGAAGGGTGTGATGAGATTTGGTAGGCGGGGCAAGCTTAGCCCCAGGTATATTGGGCCATTCGAGATTCTCCAGAGGGTTGGTAGTGTTTTCTATCAGTTAGCTTTGACTCTGATGTTTTCATCTATGAACCTGATTTTCCATGTATCGATGCTGTGGCGGTATGTTCCAGATGAGTCTCATGTGTTACAGTGGGAGACGGTTCAACTGGATGAGAGTTTAGCCTTTCTTGAGGAGCCGACAACCATTTTGGCCAGAGATGTCAGGAGATTAAGGTCTCGGGAGATCCCGATTGTCAAGGTTCAGTGGAGGCACCGTCCAGTTGAGGAGGCTACCTGGGAGACTGAGAGAGATATAAGGTCTCAGTATCCGCAGTTGTTCAAGCCTTCAGGTACTTCCTTGTTCTTGACTTTCGAGGACGAAAGTCTTTTTAGTAGTGGATGATGTAATGACCCTTCCGGTCATTTACGCGTTTTTGCCTTTCTCGTGTCGTTAGAGCTTTTCTGTAGCGGCCCCAAGTCATTTATGGCTTGCTGGGACCGGTGGTTTGGTGCCCTGGCCGTTCGATTATTCATTATGATCAATTCCCTGTCTTAGAAGTTGAGTATCAAAATCGTGCGATGGTGAATTGCGACCGTACGATCTTAACCTCCGTTCCGTATCAAAGGCTTGCGAGCCTAATTCTAAGAACTTTATTAACATCGCGCGAATTTGAAAATACTTTTATTTTAAAGTTGAGTGTGGTAAAAAGTTACATTTTTTATTACCTTTTTAAAAGTATTTTAAATGTCTATGAAAAATACCTTTGTTATACTATAATGGTGTACGTATTTATTTTATAAGGTTCTTATACATTGTAATATTTTAACGGAGATAGTAAATTTACTTATGTGGAAAGTTATTATTATAATATAGTAAGTTTTATTCAAATAATTTTCTATTAAATATGATATTTTCAAAAAGCTATACTTATTTTACCACGAACCTATGCAATATCCGAATTTATACGTGTCATGTACCCTAGCTAAAATTAATTAAATGAAGAAGTGTGTAGTGGTGGCAACACCACCACCACGTGTAGTTATATGGTATGGGCAGCAAGTTAATGTAACCACGTGTGGGGTGGGGGAGCATATAACATTATCCTTGATAAGTAGCATTAATAGGATTAATGATCACCTTTTCTTTTCATTTTTAGTTACTGTTATATGGGTAGTCAATAACTTCTTACCCATTACTTTCAATTGCCAAATGCAATTCTGAAGCCTTTTCATATATATACTTGCAAATACGTATTCACGTTACTAAGGAATACTTTTCCTAGTCAAGTTATTCGAGTCCGAGTTTGATTTCATTTTGGAGCTTTCTCGGAGAGGTTCAAGCTTGTCGTCGGACCACAGGTAGGCTATTGTTTAAAATCCCTAGACTTAGCATATATCGGATAAAATTGTACTAGCTGGCATCCTTGGGTTGGATTATTAGGTTGGTACCATAAACCTTGACCGCTTTATTCATGTCCGTCTACTTTTGTTCCTCCGATTCTTGTAGTACTTGCCGATATGTTTTATTTACCCTTGTGGTCCTGTGAGTCCTTGTTTACTCTGGAACATAGAAGGTGGGATATTGGAAATGTCCACGAGTCCCGGGCATAGAATTATCCTTCTAGGCCGGTTATGCTTGTTGAGTAGCTATGGGCCTGTGCAGGGTCGATAGGTTGATTGTAAGTTGTTGGGCAGCTATTGTGTTTGATCATACCATTTCTATGCATATAAAGAGGTTTTTCCATGTTTTACTACGGTTTTGGCTTCGGGCCTACTGGCACTATTTTCTAAACCTTGCATGGCCCCGGGGGGCCATTTTTGATGGAAATGAATTGGAAATGGTTTGATTTAACTTGTGAATATTCTTGGGTAAAAGAAGGTAAATTATGATTTATATCACCAGTTTTACGATTAACGCTAGACTCGGCAGGGCCGGGGTGCTAGTTGAGTTTTCTTGCTACTTGAGATGATTTTAGCCTCGGTCGGACCGAGCACCTGAGATGACTTTCTACAGTTTAGACCTGGTTATTCCCGGGCACCCTTGGAGGGGTTTTTGAGATAATTTCCCACTACTTTAGTCCTGGACAGGGTCTGGGCATGCATATTCGAGACTGGGTCTCTATCTTGAACACGGACTTGCTTTCGGATAACATGTTTTGATACTGAGTTTTAGTATGGGGTCAGGGACCTCCTTGGACCTTTCCATCCGGGCCTGGGGCTTCGGGCTGCATGTGCCGGAGGAAGGGTATACGGTGGAGTAGAGGTATACGGGCAGTGTCCTTCCATGGAACCTACCTGCTGGGCCGGATCGGCACCGGAGGAGGTACATACAGAGATACCATTTCACTTGAGATCTTCATGCATCATATCATTCATTGTTTGAGGATCCACCCTTGTTTGTTATTTGTTGAATGTACGCTCTGGTAGTATGGGATGCCGAAGGGTTTGTTTTCACTTATTTGTGTTCCTCGGTTGTATGGGCGGCCGGGGGACTGTAGGTAGACTCTTGCTATTTACTTACAGAATTGTTCCCTGTTACGGTTAAGCATGAAATTGGTTACTGCTAGGCTGTTAATATTTGGATTTGAGATTGATATGATTAGTTGAGTTTGATTCCTGTCTCCGAGCATGCCTATCATTACTCTTTCCCTCTTCCTCTTACACTTGAGGTTACCGGTATACCATCCATTTCTAGAACTTATTATGTATTTACTGTTATCATAAGGATCCCAGGTGCATTGTTTCTTACTTTCACCTGTACCTATGGTGTATATATTCTGCTTGCTGGCCTCACATGTGGTTCTGTTGATTTCCCTCTAGGCTAGTTCCTGTGTACCTTTCATTGATTTCTGTAACTACTTGCTTCTATTTTGTCTGTTACTACGCTTTTATCTTATATGTGCCCAGTCGGCCTATGATACTTAATGGGTACCTTATGCTTCGCATTTGGTGCTCACCCTACCCCCTGCATCTTTTGGTGCAGATCCTAGCTTTAGTTTATCTTTTGGGGGCTACTTCAGACTGAGGGTGAGCTCTTAGAGATCGGAGCTTAACTTTAGTTTATCTTTTGTTTTATGCACTCTATTACCATTCAGAGACATCTGTATATATTATTTTGGATCATTTGCACTCCATGTATGTTAGTTCTTGCTCTATACTATGATACCAGGTCTTGGGGTTTGGCTTAGTTTCTGCATATGTATATATATATTCCTGTTATCAATTCTCTTTATCTTGTTCCCTTACTTTTGCTTAATAAGCTTTTCTTCCGCTTATTTGTTAGATAGTAGCCCATTACTAACTGTTCTGGACTACGGGATTGGTTCGCCTACCGGGGGGTTGTAGGTTCCATCATGACCGAGAAATCGGGTCGTGAAAAATTAAGGTAAAACAAACAAATATAAAATCCATAATTATTAACCTAAGTTTGTTATGGTTTAGAACCTAAAATCCCCAGTGGAGTCGCCAAGTTGTTATACCCCATTTTAACTGGGTCAAAATAGTGTACAACATATTGATGATTCCTAAGTTATTTAACTAACTTAAGGAGTCGCCACCTAATTATTACGGTGAATTAGGACACCTAGATAGATTAAAGCAATTGTCTAAAGTTAACTCCATTTTAAGGTCTACTATCATGAGATTCTAGGTAAGGGTTCAACTAATCTAAAGAGAAGGTATTAGGCACCCTTTAAAATTCGTTAAAAATGGTTAACCGGCCAAACTTAGGTTGATTAATTAGAAACTTATAAATCATACAAATGTGAAAAAGAAAAACTTTATAAGCAAAGTAAAATATACTAGCCTTAAAAGAGTATATGCGATGTAATAATGTAAAAAAGTTAAAGTAGGTGATTTTAGAAAAGTAAGCATTAAGTTGATAGTTTAAAAAAGGTAATTAGTTTTAAAAGGTAGAAAATATTTTAATGGAGCATAAAGGAGCTGTTCTTACGTCTTTGCTACAGGAGATCTTTTTCATTTTTTAAAACATCTTTTTAAGCTAAAAAAATCTTGCACAAGTTCAAGTTAGTTTTGGCTATTTTATAACAAAAAGCTTTTAGTGAAAGGATTTACCAATTTCTAAACAAACTTAATAGACCTAATATGCATCTAGGTACAACTATTTCATTAAAAAAAATGCCGAATGAACATCCCACAAACCCAAAACAACTAATCTGTTAATGGCTAAAATAGCCAGTCTTAAAAATGAAAAGACAGAGCAATTAAGTATCATATAATACAAAGTCAAAATATCACCAAGAAAACAAACACAATAAAGTAACGATTCCAAAGAGAATAGAAAGGGAGTAATTTCCAGATTTCCTTGCTCGTCTTTGCCATTTCTATTCGGATAAGCTTCGAGGAAGCGAGAGGCACTAACGAAGATGCATATACTCGTTTCAAGTTTTACGATGACGTCGAGTCTTAAAGTAGGACTCTTTGACTCCGGTCGTGTACATGTAAAAAGAAAAGAATGAAAGATTAGTATAATGGTGTGATTCTTTATGTGATAAAAAAAAGAATAAGTAAACAAAGTAGAATTCGTCTTTCAGTTCACAACAACCTGTAAGTTCAAGAAAGTATACGACAAAAGGACATAAAGGCTTGAAAGATTAATCAAGTTTCATACCATCAAGATCTCACAATGAACCATGTGAGATTTGAACAAACTTATATTCAATATGTTAATAAACAAACAAATGTTTCTTTACTGGAAGTCATTTTATCTAGTCTTGGGGAAAAGATAAATTTAAGCCATACATTATTGAAGTGTTCAAGTAAGCTAAACATACTTTAATACATTCATGCTAGGTGGCTCATACGAACATGATTTAACTAAGATAGAATACGGTTAGAGAAATATTGTTAGCGTACGAATTTGTTATAAAGTATCTGCAAACAGATTAAATGACTAAGATGTGATTTCTATTACGACATCTATACTTAAACTTCAGTTAAGGGAATGACAATCATAATATTCAAACGCTATTAACTTTTTAAGGTTAAAACAATAGCTAAACACATAATCCAATCACAAAATATTTGAATAACAGAACTCTAAAACATGAAATTTCTATACAAACACATAATTGTATCGAAAGATAATCGTGATAAGATTTGAGTTTACCTTTTGTGGTGCAGTGAACTAGGGGATTGTAAGCCTCGAATCTAAAGCTTATGAAATGCCTCTGTTGTCGTCCAACAGGAGCAAAGAGAGACAATGGCTTTTTTTTTTGGAAAGTTGTAAATCAACAGTAAAGTTGGAGGAGAAAGTGGGTAGCTAAAGCAAAAACTTAAATTGTGTGTGTATTGTTCTTGTGAGTATCCCCCGCTCGCTTTTTGGCTGAGAGTTGGATGTCTTTATAGGCAAAAAATAGGATTTACCCCTCTTCAAATTGGTGGGAAATTGAACGGTTTTGAATTTTGAATTTGGTCAAGGAAATCTGAAAATTGAACGTTGGAGAATTTTTTGCAGTGGAAGATAACAAAACCCATTAATTCTTGCAGAGATTGAATCAGTAGAGAGATGAAAGTAGAAAGAAGATGATGGGGGAAGGAGATCGGGTGAAAGAGAGTGCTTAAGATATTGTGAGATACAAAGCTATGAGAAAGATGCAAGATCTTCCTAAAATAATATGACAAGTTCTGCTTGATGATGATGAAGAATGGAGACCTTTCATTAGAATAGAAATTGGAGAAGAACCGATGTGGAAAAGGACGAAATCAGGTTTAGGATTAAATTGGGTTAGATGGATTTGGGCCGATGGGTCATTTTGTTGGGCTGACCTAAAGATTGGGCTGCAACAATGGGTAACCAAATTGAATTTAAATTGGTCTAAAGACTTTAGGTGAATTTGGCTAATGGTCTTTTCTTTTTAAAAATTAATTCTTTTGAGCCTCTAATTTAATAATTAGTAAAATATATATTATGTCATAAAAGTTAATAATCATGTAAGAAGTTAAAAATACGTATAACTAATTCAATAAGTATGAAATTTAAAATAAAGTAACGACGATCGATTTAAAGAAGATAATAACAAAGTAATAGTGATAATATACTCGTAATCTTTAAAAATGATAATAAAAGAATAATAATGATAAATAATAAAATCTAAAGTAGTAGGAATAATAGGTAATAACGGTAATAAATAAAAATAATAGTGAAATGTAAGATATTTAATTTATTTAAAAGTTTAGAAGCCAAAGGAAATAAATTAGAAAAAGGAAGGACAAAATTGGGTGTCAACACCTGGCTTTGCAAGGGAAGGATCAAGAGCGGAATCTTTCATTGATTCTTGATACTCCAAATATCTGGCATATTCATTAGCTGAGATTGTAATAGTTGGGGGTGGACTAGGATAACTAGCACAAATACATTGGCAGCGAATCTCTAATTTCAGATAGTTTTGCTTTATGTGTCCAGTTCTTTTCAATAGCAACAAAAGAAGTCATTGTTTCCTCCTTTGTTATTATTCCACCTCCCGGTATCATTATTATAGTTCCACCTATTAGCATCATTGTTGCTACATCTCTCAACAATATTGTTGTTGTTTGTTGTTGTTGTTCAGCTTCCCAGCATCATGTGCATTGGTTTGCTGATTGGACAGAGTACTCTCTATGCACAACACTTGAATGAAAACATCTTAGAGAGATGTGATCTCAAAACTAGCGAGAATAATCTCAAACTCAGCGGGGAGTCCAGCTAGAAAACCCATTATTGTCATTTGTTCCCTTTGATCCTGTTGCACCTTAATATTGGTGGTAATTGGTAGAAGCATATTCAGCTCCTCATAGGTTTTCTTAAACTCCATGAAGTATGTGGTAAGTGATTTAGCTTCCTTGTCAGAACGGTAAAAAGCCTTACAAACTTTATAAATTCGAGATACATTGACTTTGCAAGAATATAGAAACTCCAAATAATCCATTAACTGTTGAAAAATAGGCATACGCAATGAAAATAAATATGCAAGATCATTTGCATGTAATATAGACAACACATAATCGTTGATTTTAATAAAACATAAAATTGATACTTATCTCTTGAAGTATGATTGCAAACATGAATCAACCTTCAAACACGAGCAAAGCCTATCCACGCAATCATTCTCTAGTTTCATGGTCTTCTACTATGTGACCCGAATAGTATCGGAATAAGTAAAATTTATGTGAGAATTTCTCATGGAAGAACGCATGATTTTTTTTTTTTGATCGAATAAGACCCCTTATATAGATACACATGTTAGGGTTTTATATCCTTTTCCAAACCTGTTAGGTCTTTCTTTCCATCAAAAAATTATTTTTATTTAATTTTTAATTATTTGGTCATAGCAGGGACCACAAATTTTATTAGTGAGGCTTTCAATTGTGGTATTAATTCACAAAATGAATTAATTAATTCTACCATAATAAATTACAGATTATTTCACTAAAAACCTGTAATTGCACTCCTCGATTTAATTTCGAAATCATTTAATTAAGTCTTACTTAACTCTCCATGTTAAGATCACAAATACCAATAAATTAAATTAAATATATGATAATTTAATTCATTGATTAATTTAATCTCTTATTACTATGCTTAACTTATTTATGTGACAGATATAAAATTCACTTGCAGAGTTTTCACATGAAAATTTATAAGCAACCATAAAGGGTCATCATCAATCTCAAGGCCGAGACACAGATTCTATCAACTAATCATTATTTCACAAATACTATTTCTCATCATCTAATCTATCAGAAATATTTTAACCCACAAAAGAGTTTCACCCTTTGATAGATTAAAATAACAAATAAATTGCATTGATAATAATGATTATATCAAAATTAAGAGTATAAGTACATTCAATGATCTATAGAAGTTGTTTCACAAATATTCAAAACATAAACAATCACCTCTACTTTGGTCCGTTCAATACACAGAAAGCGTATGTAACACCCTAGAACTTCCAAGCCTAGACTCAGCTTAAAAAATCAGAAAAAATAAAATAAAATAATAATTTTTTCCAACTATTAGCTGGAATCACAAGTTGGATCCATGACTCATGGAAGTTTCCACGAGTCGTGGACTGGACTTATAGAATTAGATCAGAGACATGAAGAATTCTCTGAGAACCACGATTGGGTTCTACGGACCATGGAAGGATCCACAAGTCGTGAACCCAAGTCGTGGAACCAGACCTGAGGCCAGCCATTTATCTAAGAACCACGATTGGGTTCTACGAACTGTGGAAGGATCCATGAGTCGTGAACCACCATCATGAAACCCAATTCCAGTAGCCCAAATTTCCAGACCCAGGAACCACGATAGGGTTCCACGAGTTGTGGAAGTTTCCACGAGTCGTGGTTCTGATCCGTGGAACCTGAGTCGTGAATTTTAGCAGTTTTCTTTTAAGTTTCCCAGAGGTATTCTAGACTTTTTCTACCTCTTATAAGGACTAAGATAAGTCATTTTGCTTAGTCTAAGCATAATTAATTAGTCAAAAACTACCTAAATCACCTATTCTCCTAAAATCATCAGACTTAGAAAGAAATAGGAGAAACGAGGCGATAATTTTCTCTCAAGAACATGCAGAAGGTTCTTCAAGCTCAGCCCCAAGAATCCAAAGGATTTCTCCATCAGTTCTGCATAAGGTATGCGGGGTTTCATCAAAGGGTTCTTTTCACCCATTGAGTCCCTAGATTCGGTCAGTTCTTCAGTTTTCTCCATGAACTATTCAGACCTAGGGTTCCTAAATCTTAAGGATTCATTGTAATTTAGATGCTACTGCTTATATTAATTTATACTTCATGTTTCGTGGAGAATTAGCGTAGTCATTTGTATAGGACTCAGAAACTCTCGCGTGTCTTAATTTCAGTATTCATAAATTATACTTGCTAGGCAGATAATTCAGATAATTATGCTTCAAAATTAAAATGCCATCAGTTTTACTATATATATGTGCATTCTCAGATAATTGTCAATATTTGAGCTATCAGTGTTTCAGCTTGCATTTTATTGCTTATATTTTTATTGGGAGTAGACTTAGTATCGAGCGGATGACAGGATGAAGGCTTCGCTGTCAGATTAGGCTAAAACCTTTAGTAGCAGTCCCAAATCCCAGAACTACGGTGCCACCATAGGTATAAAGAGGGGTCAGCTGTCAGATTAGCTTGCACACCTCTGTCCCTTGTGGACATCAGTTTAGTGGATCCACGTCAGACTTGTTCGTACCCTTGGCAAGGTATGAACACCCTTCCACCAGGGTTACAGGAGGGTATGTCGGTAATAGTATCTCCCACAATCAGACTCAACATTGCATTGACCATGTATTCAGTTATTTCAGTTCAACTTAGCATGTTATGATATTCATGTTCAGTTACTTATTTATTGCATTTCAGATACCTTCCAGCTCATATTTCATGTTATGTACTTCCATGTCATTATTCATGTTTACAGCTTTGGTTATATATCCCGCATGCTCAGTACGTTTGAAGAAAGGAAGGATCCCAAAGAATTGATCTTTCTTTTCGTTGTTGAATCTCTAGGTTTTCTTTATTCGCCGGGGCGCTCAGTTCCTTCCTGTTCCCAGAGCTGAGGCATTGTAGTGCTAGGTTCAGGCACTCAGCATCCAAACTTCGCTTATCTCATTTTCCCATCCGTACCCAGCAGCTTCATTAGTAAGGCCTCATAGTTCGAGGACGATAGTCATGCTTTCACTTTCAGCCTTTACTTTTAAGTTTTCAGATTATTAGAGTAAGCTGGGGGTATGTACCAGTAATTCGCCAGTTAGAGGTTTTCAGACATAGACTAGATTCAGCTATTGAGTTGTTAGTGATTTTTTTCAGACTGATTATATTCTGGTTTCTAATTGATATTCAGACATGTTTGGGCTCTTCTTCCATCTCAGATATTTTAAATGTTTTCAGCTTCCGCATAGTTCATGTTTTATCAGGATTTGTTTAGATATGCCAGACCATCGTTAGCTTGGGGTCACTTATGACACCGAGCACCATGTCGCATCCAGGAGGTAGCCTCAGAGCATGACAAAATTCGTATCATAGGAGGATAAAATCAAAGAGAGGGGGGGAGACAGTAAGAGAGCTAGAAGAGGTGACTTCAACTACTCTCAGTACAGGTTAGAGGGTGGTACCGCTCTCAGTTCCATCAAAAATCTTCAGCTCTAGCCCTATCCTTTGCTAGTGCCCCAGTGCCTAAGATCAGACAGGATCGACGGGATAGAGCGCTAGGCTTTAAGTCCCAAGGTACAATTACTAGCAGGCGCACTCATCCAGTTTGTAAAAAGTGTGGTAGAAACCACCAGGGTGAGTGTATGACATGTAGTGGGAATTGCTTTTAATGTGGCAAGCTAGGCCACAGGATGAGAGATTTTCCAGAAGCTTCTCAGAAGGGCAAGGATGTTCGCCCACAGAATCAGGTAAGTTCTACAGCAGCTCTAGTGGGTCACCCCACTCAGCAGGGTGCCTCATCTAGTATAGGTGGTGATCAGTGCCAGAATAGGTTGTATGCCCTTCAGACACAATAGGACCAGAAGGATTCTCCCGATATGGTCACGGGTACGTTACAAGTCTTTCATTTAGATATTTATGCATTGTTAGACCCAGGGGCTACACTCTCCCTTATAACTCCTTATATAGTAGTGAATTTCGGTGTCAGTCCAGAAATCCTCCCAGAACCCTTCTCAGTCTCTACTCCAGTTAGTGACCTAATTATAGCTAGATAGGTATATAGAAATTGCGTTTTCACAGTTTCCCAGAAAGTCACCTCAACCGATCTTATAAAGTTAGAAGTGATCGACTTCAATATTATTCTAGACATGGATTGGTTACATTCCTATTATGCCTCAGTTAATTGCAGAACTAGGATCGTTCAGTTTCAGTTTCCAAACGAGCTAGTCTTAGAATGGAAGGGTAGTACCTCAGTGCCTGTAGGTCGATTCATCTCCTACCTTAAGGCCAGAAAAATAATTTCCAAATGGTATTCTATCATCTTGATTGGGTTAAGGATTCAAACTCTGAGACCCCAACTCTTGAGTAAGTTCCAGTGGTGAATGAATTCGTAGAAGTATTTCCAGAAGATCTTTCTAGAGTTCCTCCCGAATGGGAAATTGACTTCAGAATAGATCTCCTTCTACATACCCAGCCTATTTTGATTCCTCCTTACAGAATGGCTCCAGCTGAGCTTAAGGAATTGAAAGAACAGTTGAAATACCTTCTAGATAAGGACTTCATCAGACCCAACGTATCTCCATGGGGTGCTCCAGTGTTATTCGTACGTAAGAAAGATGGTTCTCTTAGGATATGCATCGACTACCGTCAGTTGAACAAAGTTACAATCAAGAACAAGTATCCCATCCCCAGGATTGATAACTTGTTCGACCAGCTTCAGGGTTCTAGTTGCTTCTCGAAGATAGACCTCAGATCTGACTATCATTATCTCAAAGTCAGAAATTGTGACATTCCGAAGACAGCCTTCAGAACTCGATATGGTCACTACAAATTTGTAGTTATGTCTTTTGGACTAAATAATGCTCCTGCAGATTTCATGGACTTAATGAACAGAATGTTCAGATAGTATATAGACTTTTTCGTCATTGTCTTCATTGATGATATCCTCATTTATTCTCAGAGTGAGGAGAAGCATGCAGATCATTAGAGAGTAGTGTTGCAGACTCTCAAGGATTGCCAGTTTTTTGCCAAGTTCAGTAAGTGTGAGTTATGGTTGAAATTAGTTGGTTTTCTTGGTCATGTGGTGTCTAGTGAAGGCATCCGAGTTGATTCTCAAAAGATTGAGGCAGTAAAGAACTGGCCCAGACCTATCTCTCTGATAGACATTATAAGTTTCTTGGGTTTGGATGGTTACTACAGGAGGTTTATTGAAGGATTTTCATCCATAGCTTCCCCATAGACCAAGTTGACTCAGAATAAGGTCAAGTTTCAGTGGTCAGATGAGTGTGAGAAAAGCTTTCTAGAATTGAAGACTAGGTTGACTACAACTCCCATTTTGACTCTACTAGAAGGTTCGAATGGCTACGTGGTTTATTGTGATGCATCTAAGGTCGGCCTGGGTTATGTTTTGATGCAGCATGGTAAGGTCATAGCTTATGCTTCCAGACAGCTTAAGATTCATGAGAAGAACTACCTGACTCATGACCTTAAGCTTGCAGCTGTTGTGTTTGCCTTAAAGATTTGGAGACACTACTTGTAAGATGTTCATGTTGATGTGTTCACAGATCATAAGAGCCTCCAATATATGTTCACCCAGAAAGAGTTGAATCTTTGTTAGAGAAGGTGGCTTGAGTTCCTCAAAGACTATGATATGAATGTGCTCTACCATCCGGATAAGGCCAATGTAGTGGCTGATATCCTCAGCAAACTATCCATGGATAGTGTGTCACATGTTGAGGAAGAGAGAAAAGAATTAGCCAGAGATGTTCATAGGCTTGCTCGCTTAGGAGTTTTCCTCATGGACATGATAGATGGTGGTGTGATAGTCCAGAATGGGTTAGAATCTTCATTGGTAGCGGAGGTTAAACAGAAACAGGATAGTGATCCCATATTGCTTCAGTTGAAAGGTGCAGTTCATCAGAAGAGAGTAGAGGTTTTCTCCCAAGGAGGAGATGGTATGCTTCGCTACCAGGGTCATTTATGTGTACCTAATATGGGTGACTTGATGCAGCATATCCTTACAGAAGACCATAATTCTAGATATTCTATTCATCTCGATGACACTAAGATGTACCGTGATCTACGAGAAGTCTATTGGTGGAATGACATGAAGAGAGACATTGAAGATTTTGTAGCTAAGTGTCCCAACTGTCAGCAAGTGAAGGTAGAACATCAGAAACCAGGAGGTGTGACAAGATATTAGAATTCCTACTTGGAAGTGGGAGGTAATTAACATGGATTTCATTACGGGTTTACCTAGTACTCGCAAATAGAATGACTCTATTTTGGTGATAGTGGACAGAGTTACTAAGTCATCTCACTTCTTGGCTGTCAAGACTACAGATTCAGCGGAGGATTATGCCAAACTCTACATCAGTGATATAGTCAGGTTGCATGGGGTTCCCTTATCTATCATCTTGGATAAGGGTCCTCAGTTTACATCTTATTTCTGGAGATCATTCCAGAAAGGTCTTGGTACTCAGGTGAATCTCAGTACAATATTTCATCCGCAGAGGGATGGTCAGGCAGAGCGTACCATTATGACCTTAGAGGACATATTGAGAGCTTGCGTGATCAATTTCAAGGGTAGTTGGGATGATCACCTATCTCTCATAGAGTTCGCCTACAATAACAGTTTCTATTCCAGTATTAAGATGGCCCCATATGAAGCACTTTATGGGCGTAAATATAGGTCACCAGTTGCTTGGTTTGAAGTAGGTGAAGCAGCCTTGGTTGGGACAGATTTGGTTCATGAGGCTATGGAGAAATTTCAGCTCATCAGAGATAGACTAAAGACAGCTCAAAGTCATCAGAAGTCCTATACAGATATGAGGAGAAGGGACTTAGAGTTTGAAATAGATGATTGGGTCTTCCTGAAAGTGTCACCCATGAAGGGGGTGATGCGATTTGGTAAGAAAGGAAAGCTCAGTCCCAGGTATATAGGTCCTTACAAAATCTTGGAAAGGGTTGGTAATGTGGCTTATGAGTTAGAGCTGCCAGCATAACTAGAAGCGGTTCATCCAGTCTTTCACATTTCCTTGTTGAAGAAGTGTATGGGTGATCTGGCATCGAAAGTACCTTTAGAGACTGTGGCTGTGAGGGATAGACTCACTTATGAGGAGGTTCCAAATAAGATTCTTGACCGTCAGGTTTGCAGTGAAGGTTTTGTGGAGAAATCAGTCCATAGAGGGAGATACTTGGGAAGCAGAAGCAGCCATGATGGCCAAGTACCCTCACCTCTTCCTCTCCGATTCAGTTTCAGCTTGAGGTAATAGTTCCTTTCAGGTTTCTCAGTTTACTCTCATGTACTTCAGTCTTAGTATGATGTTCCCTTAGCTATTCTTGCATTTCAGCATATTTGCATACTCATGGGACTCAGTTCAGCTAGATATCAGTTTCTAGTACTCGTTTGGTAGGGAGTGCAGCTTTTCCTTCAAACTCAAGGGGGAGATATTGTAATACCTCAGAACTTCCAAGCCTAGACACAACTTAGAAAACTAGAAAGGAAAAAAAATTCTAACTGTCAGCCAAAATCACGAGTTGGATCCACGACCTATGAAATTTCCACGAGTCCTAGACTGGACCCGTGGAATCAGATCAAAGACCTGAAGAATTCTCTGAGAACCACAATTGGGTTCTACGGACCATGGAAGGATCCACGAGTCGTGAACCCACGTTGTGGAACCAGACCTGAGGCCAGCCATTACTCTGAGAACCACGATTGGGTTCTACGGACCAAGGAAGGATCCACGAGTCATTAACCCAAGTCGTGGAACCAATTCCAGTAACTCAGAAAAAGGGTCCATAGTCCACGAGTAGGATCCACCATCTGTGGAAGTTTTCATGAGTCGTGGACCACCATCATGTAACCCAATTCCAGTAACCTAAATTTCCAGACCCAGGAACCATGACAGGGTTCCACGAGTCGTGGTATCTATTCGTGGAACTTGAATTGCGAATTTCAGCAGTTTTCTTTTAATTTTCCCAGGGGTATTCTAGACTTTTTCTACCTCTTCTAAGGCCTAAGCTACGTTGTTTTGCTTAGTCTAAGCCTAATTAATTAGTCAAAAACTACCTAAATCACCTATTCTCCTAAAATCATCAAACTCAGAAAGAAATAGGAAAAAAGAGGCGATAGTTTTCTCTCAAGAACATGCAGAAGGTTCTTCAAGCTCAGCCCTAAGAATCCAAAGGATTTCTCCATCAGTTCTCCACCAGGTATGTGGAATTTCATCAATGGGTTCCTTTCACCTATTGAGTCCCTAGATTTGGTCAGTTCTTCAGTTTCTCCATGAACTATTCAGACGTAGGGTTCCTAAATCTTAGGGATTCATTGTAATTCAGATGCTACTGCTTATATTTATTTATACTTCATGTGTCTTGGAAAATTAGCGTAGTCACTTGTACAGGACTCAGAAACCCTAGCGTATCTTAATTTCAGTATCATAAATTATATTTGCTAGGCAGATAGTTCAGATAATTATGCTCAGAATTAGAATGCGATCAGTTTCAGTATATATATGTGCATTCTCAATTAATTATCAGTATTTGAGCTATCCAGTGTTTCAGCTTGCATTTCATTGCTTATATTTCCGTTGGGAGTATACTAAGTATCGAGCGGATGACAGGATGAAGGCTTCGCTGTCAGATTAGGCTAAGATATTTAGTAACAGTCCCCCAATTCCAGAACTATGGCGCCACCATAGGTATAAATAGGGGTCAGCTGTTAGATTTGGATGCACACCTCTGTCCCTTGTGAACATCAGTTTAGTGGATCCACGTCAGACTTGTTCGTACCCTTGGCAAGGTATGAACACCCTTTCACCCAGGGTTATAGGATGGCCCTATAGTTAGCTCATCTTGGGGTATGTCGGTAATAGTGTCTCCCAGAGTCAGACTCGGCATTGCATTGACCATGTATTCAGTTATTTCAGTTCAGCTTATTATGTTATGATATTCATATTCAGTTACTTGGTTATTGTATTTCAGATACCTTCCAGCTCATGTTTCATGCTATGTACTTCCATGTCATTATTCATGTTTACAACTTTGGTTATATATCCCGCATGCTTAGTACATTCGAAGTACTGACACATACGTTTGTGCTACATCATTTCATGATGTAGGTTCAGGCACTCAGCATCCATACCGCGCTTAGCTTGTTTTCCAATCCGTACCTAGCCGCTTCATTGGTGAGTCCTCATAGTTCGAGGACGATAGTCATGCTTTCACTTCCAGTCTTTACTTTTCAGTTTTCAGATTATTAGAGTGAGCTGGGGGCATGTCCCAGCAACTCGCCAGTTAGAGGCTTTCAGACATAGACTAGATTCAGCTCTTGAGTTGTTAGTGATGTTTTTCAGACTCATTATATTCTGGTTTCTAATTGATATTTAGACATGTTTGGGCTCTTCTTTCATCTCTGATGTTTTTTTAAAATATTTTCAGATTTCGCATAGTTCATGTCTTATCAGGATTTGTTTAGATATGCCAGACCATGGGTTAGCTTGGAGTCACTTATGACACCGAGCACTGTGTCGCATCCATGGGGTAGCCTCAGGGAATGACAGCGTACTAGCATAAAAAGTTAGAATATGACCACTCCCATAATCAAGATTAAATTATATTTTAATCTTGTGCTACAATCATCAAGATGTTTGTTCAGCTTCATCTTTGATTGTGAACATAATATTTATACTTATAAGAATCGATGATTTAATTTTTTTATGTATAAGCTAAACTCTATACACAAAATTATTTACTATATAATTAAATGGACACATAGATTGTCAGGACCTAAATTCATCGTGAGTGACACCCACACTAAACCCCCCAGTGGAAGAATCAACTAACCTCATAAAGCATCCAACACTTAGTCAAAAATAGGCAACTAAATCAATCATATTAATAAAGCCAATAATCAATATCTTAAATGAAGAGTAAGAATGAGTATGCGGAAATAAACCATCCCTAGAACCTGAAAGTCATCTTACCAAAACTCTAATAATTGTTAAAAGGAAGGGGATGCAACTCCAAAACTAAAGCAAAATCCAAGTCCAAAATAATGAACCAGAAAACAAGTGAAAAACTCATGGTAGCCCGAAAGATGCAGCTCACCCTTGAGTTCGAAAATTGTCTGAATCACAGGTGAGGTCTCAAAATAGTCATCGAAATATGCCTTGTACTCAATAAAAAAGAGCATGTGTAGTATCAGTACACAAGAAATAATGATGTACTAGTAGGATCATCGATCAATTCAAAAAGAGAAATATGAACACATAACCATAACATAGTAGAACAAGACAAACATGAAACCTATCATGCAACTCTACTCCAAGTTCATAACGCTTAACCTTGTAACAAGTACAACATGAAGTTCAGTCAATATGAGTCAACAAGAATAACAACTCAAGTCAAATTATGACCACCAACAAGACTCCAAGTCAATAACCATGACTCAACAATCATATAAATCATGTCCCAACTACACAAGTAATAGATAACACAGAATTATGCCACATCTTGCAATTAATCTGTAATGACCCTTCCGGTCATTTCCACATTTAAGTTTTGAAGTCAAGCAAATCGACAAAAGATATCGTAAGACCTTTAACAAATTTTCTGAACTTTGGGTCAAATGTCTCAGGGCTTTTCTCTCAATATATAAAGAGTTAGAAGTCCCCCGAAATACCAAATCGAAGGTCTACGAGTCTAGTTTCTAACGCACAAAACCTCACGTCCAACTGATCTCGGAGTAAAGAGTTATGACTGTTTTACCGCGGTTTGTCTGGCAGAAAATGGGTTGCGAACCGGGTCGCGAACCGGGTCGGGTTAAACGCGATTTAAGCCTCGACTTCACGTTTTAAAATGTCATTTCAGTTCTGAAACAGTGATAAAATATAAGGGAGGATCCCGAGATAATTCTTGAGTATCGAGATCGTGCGTAGGCGAATTACGAGCCTAAACTTAAGAATTTTATTAGCCTCGTGCGTGTATTTGAAAATACGTTGTTTAAAAGTTGAATTGGGTAAAAATTATATTATTATTGCCTTTTCAAAATATTTTAAAGGTTTATGAAAAATATCTTTGATACGATATAAGTGTATATGTATTTATTTTATAAGGTTTTTATACTCCGTAGTATTTTAACGGAGATAGTAAAAATTAGTTATGTTGAAAATTATTATTATAATATAGTAGGTTTTGTTTGAAATAATTTTCTATAAATTATGGTCTATTTAAAATATTATATTTATTTTACCACGAATTTATTCAATACCCGAATACATACATAACGGGCTGGAAAATATTAAATATTGCCACCTCCACAACACGTGGAGGTGGAGAGAGTGGCCAGCAGTCCACTAACTGGTGTGGTGTCAATATATTTCACTGATGAGTGGCATCTTTTGGGTCCAATTGGTCATTCTTATTTATCTATTCTATCTAGCTTATATTTTAGCTAGCAATTGGGTCGGCTACAGTAGTAAGATAGGATTGCAACTTTAGCAATTCTTGGGGATTCTTTTTCTCCCTTGAAAATTTATCTATCACTTGAAAAGGAAATTGTGGATGAACCTAGTTAATAATTGATAAACATCAATTATCTACGTCAAGTTATTCCGTCCCAAATCCGAATCCGATTCCGATTTAGTTTTGAATTTTCTCAGAGTGGTTCGAGCTTGGACATCGTTGTTCCAGCAGCTTGTCGTCGGACGACAGGTAGGTTACGGTTTATTTTCCCTAGACTCCGTATATATAAAATAAAATTGTATTAATGGGCATCCTTGGGTTGATTTATTAGGTTGGTACCACAGACCTCGACCGCTTTATTCATGTCCGCCTATCTTTTGTTCCTCCGTTGCTTGTAGTATTTGCCGATATATTTTATTTACCCTTGTGGTCCTGTGAGGACCTTGTTGACTCTGGAACATAGAAGGTGGGATTTTGGGAATGTCCGCGAGTCCCGGGCATAGAATTATCCTTTCTAGGCTGGTTATGCTTGCTGAGTAGCTGTGGGCCTGTGAGGGTCGATAGGTTGATTGTGAGCTGCGGGGCAGCTATTGTGTGTGATCATACCATTTCCATGCATATAAGAAGGTTTTATCCATGTTTTTACGTGGTTTTGGCTTCGGGCCTACTGGCAAACTGTTTCTAAACCTTGCATGGCCCGGGGCCCATTTTTGAGTGGAAATGATTTTGGAAATGGTTTGATTTCAATTGTGGAGAGTTTTGGGGCAAGAAAGTTAAAATTAATGTTTAAAATCATCAGTTTTAAGATTATTCACTAACCGGCAGGGCCGGGGTTGCAGTTGAGTTTTCTTGTTAACTTGAGATGATTTTAGCCTCGGGTCGACCGAGCACTCTGAGATGACTTTTTTACTGTTTAGAACCCGGCTACGCCCGGGCATGTACCCCTGGAGGGGTTTTTTGAGATATTTTTCCTACTATTTTTAGTCCTGGATCAGGGGTCTGGGCATGCATATTCGAGACTGGGTCTTCTATCTTGATATCGGACTGGTCTTCTTCTTGATACATGTTCTGATACCTGAGTTTGAGTATGGGTCCTGGGACCTCCATGGACCTTGCTATTCGGGCAGGGGCTACGGGCTGCGTGTGCCGAAAGAGGGGTAATAATGTACGGGGAGTAGAGGTATAACGGGCAGAGTCGCTTCCATGGAACTACCTGCTTGGGCCGGGGGCCGGATGCGGCGCCCGGCAGGAGGTACATACAGAGATTCATTCTCAATGCATCATATCAAATTTTCAAAAATGGTTTTTCGGAGGGGGTTTTTTTCCCCCAACCCCCCTTGGGTTTTGGGCCCCTTTTTGTTTGCTGATTGTACGCTCCGGTAGTATGGGATGCCGGAGGGTTTGTTTTCACTTGTTTGTGTTCCTCGGTTTTATGGGCGGCCGAGGGACTGTAGGTAGACTTTTGCTTTTTACTTACAGAATTGTTCTCTATTATGGATAAGTATGAAATTGGTATGATTAGTTGAGTTGATTCTTGTCTCTGAGCATGCTTATTATTACTCTTCCTCTCTTCTTCTTACACTTGAGGTTACCGGTATACCGTCCATTTCGTAAACTTATTTATATACACTGTTATTGCAAGGACCCCAGGTGCATTGTTTCTTACTTTCACCTGTGCCTATGGTGTGTATATTCTGCTTACTAGCCTCACATGTGGTTCTGTTGATTTCCCTCTGGGCTAGTTCCTGTGTACCTTTCGTTGATTTCTGTGACTGCTTGCTTCTATTCTGTCTGTTACTACGCTTTTATCTTATATATGCCCAGTCGGCCTATGATACCTACTGGGTACCTTATGCTTCGCATATGGTGCTCACCCCTACCCCTGCATCTTTGGGTGCAGATCTTAGCGTGGGCCATCGCCGTTAGATCGTTGTGATTCGTGCTTGGAGATCTGTGAGGACTACTTCAGGTTGAGGGTGAGCTCTTGGCGATCGGAGCTTAGCTTTAGTTTATCTTTTGCTTCATGTACTCTATTACCATTCAGAGACATCTGTATATATAGTTTTGGTTTATTTGTACTCCATGTATTTAGTTTGGCTCTGTACTATGATACCAGGTCTTGGGTTTGGTTTAGTTTCCGCATATGTATATATTTATATACCTATTATCTATTTTATTCGTCTTGTTCCCTTATTTGCTAGATAGTAGCCCATTACTAACTGTTCTGGGCTACGGGGATTGGTTCACCTACCGGGGGTTGTAGGTGCCATCATGACCGAGAAATTGGGTCGTGACAACTTGGTATCAGAGCTTTAGGTTCACCGGTGTCATCAGTATAGGAGCCAATGTCTAGTAGAGTCCTGCGGATCGGGGCGGAGACGTCCGTACTCAATCTTTGGGAGGCTACAGTGACATTTTAGGAAATTCGACTCTTTCCTTGCTTCTGTGTCGTGCGTACAACCCTTGGAGTTTCTGGAGATCTCATTTATTCTACTTCATTCTTCCGCAGATGGTTCGTACGAGATCATCGGCAGCACGCGAGGATGAGCCTCCCACTCCAGCTAGGGGTCGGGGACGCCCTCGATCAGTGGCACCTGCTGGAGCTGCTAGGGTGGAGGTAGAGCCCGAGCAGCATGTGGATCAGGGGGCAGCCCAGGTACTACCAGCTCCGGTACCAGCTCCAGTGCCAGCTCCAGCCACAGCTCCGTCTCCAGATATTCGGGGACTACTATTACAGCTTTTGGGTGTGATTGGAGAGCGGCCTTCTGAGGTAGCGCAGACATCCGCTCAGGGGGCAGCCCTGGGTGCACAGAGCTCAAGAGCGCAGCCGGCTACTATGGCTCCCCGTGCGGAGGTTATTCCAGTTCCATCTGTTGCACAACCTCTTGCTCCTCGCCCAGCTATGACAGAGTCAGAGCAGAAGGCATTGGGTAGGTTTTTGAGGTTAGCACCTCCGAGGTTTGCGGGTACTTCTGGACAGGATCCACATGACTTTATTACCACCTGTGAGGAGATGTTGCATCATCTGGGTTTGTTGGAGACTCACGGGGTTGGTTATACTACCTACCAGTTGGAGGGCCCAACGAAGTTATGGTGGAGGGCTCAGGTTGCTTGTAGACAACCATCGTCACCTCCTTTGACCTGGTCTGAGTTTTATGAGGCCTTTATGGCCAAGTTCCTACCCCAGAGTGATTGGGAGCGTCGCAGGGAGCAGTTTACTCACCTTGTACAGGGGTCTATGACTATCTCGGAGTATGAGACCCGTTTTCATCAGCTAGCACCGTTCGGAGCTATGATCATTCCTACCGAGGCTGATAGGATTCATAGATTTGTGTGGGGTTTGAGGCCAGAGATCAGACAGCCAGCTGAGATATTGATTGCCAGTGGTCGGTTATTCCAGGCCATTGTAGACTATGCTCGCACTGTGGAGGACTTACAGCGACATGATCAGGGGCCCAGAGATAAAAGGCCTCGATATCAGGGTGTCTATAGTGGTTCCAGATATGGTGGTAGAGGTCCTGGCCAGTAGAGCCGGAGTTATCAGCCACAACAGTACCAGGGTCAGTCCAGCCGACCTGTCCAGGCTTTCCTTCAGACTTTCGGTAGTACCCAGTTCGAGCAGGGTCAGGGCAGCCATCAGGGCTATAGCGGCCAGTCTTCGAGGGGTACAGTTTCTGGGGCATCAGGTCGTGGTGGTCATACGAGATTTGCTGGTTCATCTCGACTGAGTAGGCCATCAGGGGCTTGTTTTACTTGTGGTGCGATGGGTCATTTTGCTAAAGATTGCCCTCAGCGGGGTACAGTTCAGTTAGCCAAGCCTTTACGGGCAGTTCAGCCCCCTACTAGAGGGGGTGGTCATCAGATTAGAGGTAGTGCACCACGCGGTAGAGCAGGTGGTAGGGATGGCGGTCGGGCAGGTGGAGGTCGTCGTCAGTTTTATGCGGTCCCTAGGAGACCAGAGGCAGAGGCCTCAGATGCTGTGATTACAGGTACGATTTCTGTGTGCCATCAGTCTGCTATGGCTTTATTTGATCCTGGATCCACTTGTTCATATGTATCTGCCTACTTTGTGCCTTGTTTGGGGTTGGCTAGTGAAGCCATTAGCTGTTCCTGTTTCTGTTTTGACCCCAGTAGGAGATTCTTTAGTAGTGGATCGGATTGTGAGATCCTGTATGTTATCTATTGGTGATTCAGAGACTTGGGGTGACTTGATGATTCTTGATATGCTAGATTTTGATGTGATACTGGGCACTGACTGGTTATCCCCTCATCGAGTGGTTTTGGATTGTTATGCCAAGACCATTACCATAGCTGTGCCCGGTGTATCCCCGATTGTGTGGCAGGATTCTGTTAGCCATGCACCATCTGGGATTATCTCTTATCTTCGAGCTAGAAAGTTGATTTCCCGTGGATGTTTAGCTTATCTAGCATATGTCCGAGATGTTAGTGCTGACCCCACTTCTCCTGAGTCTGTTCCTGTGGTTAGAGACATCCTCGATGTGTTTCCTACCGACCTGCCAGGCCTTCCACCTGAGAGAGATATTGATTTCGCTATTGAGCTAGAGTCGGGCACTAGGCCCATTTCTATTTCTCTTTACCGTATGGCTCCTGATGAGTTGAGGGAGCTTAAGGAGCAGCTCCAGGATCTGTTAGCTAAGGGGACCTAGTGTGTCACCGTGGGGTGCTCCTGTTCTCTTCGTGAAGAAGAAGGATGGGTCGATGCGCATGTGTATTGATTATCGACAGCTGAATAGGGTGACAGTGAAGAATAGGTATCCGATGCCGAGGATTGACGATTTGTTTGACCAGCTTCAGGGTTCAGTCGTGTTTTTGAAGATTGATTTGAGGTCTGGCTACCAT
>QJPP01005328.1:0-95763 GCA_003996215.1 Jaltomata sinuosa | reverse complement strand
AACCGTCTGTAGTAACCCGCTAGCCCAATAAAGTTGCGAACCTCGGTAACAGTAGTAGGTCTAGGCCACTCACAAACCGCTGAAATCTTTCTCGGATCAACCCTAATCCCATCCTTAGACACCACGTGCCCTAGGAATGCAACTGACTCAAGCCAAAACTCACACTTTGAGAACTTGGCATAAAGCCAATGATCTCTCAAAGTCTGGAGTATAACCCTCAAGTGCTGCTCATGCTCATCTCTACTACGCGAGTATATCAAGATGTCGTCTATAAAAACTATCACAAATGAGTCCAAATACGGGCCAAGAACCATGTGCATCAAGTTCATAAAGGCTGCGGGGGCATTAGTCAACCCGAAAGACATCACCAGGAACTCATAATGGCCATAACGTGTCCTGAATGCTGTCTTAGGGATGTCCTCCGTCCTAATCCTCAACTGGTGGTAGCCGGACCTCAAATCAATCTTCAAAAACACGACTGAACCCTGAAGCTGGTCAAACAAATCATCAATCCTCGGCAACGGATACCTATTCTTTACTGTCACCCTATTCAGCTGCCGGTAATCAATACACATGCGCATCGACCCATCCTTCTTCTTCACGAAGAGAACAGGAGCACCCCAAGGCGACACACTAGGTCTAATAAACCCCTTAGCTAACAGATCCTGGAGCTGCTCCTTAAGCTCCCTCAACTCAGCAGGAGCCATACGATAAGGAGAAATAGAAATGGGCCTAGTGCCCGGCTCTAACTCAATAGCAAAATCAATATCTCTCTCAGGTGGAAGGCCTGGCAGGTCGGTAGGAAACACATCGAGGAAGTCTCTAACCACAGGAACGGACTCAGGAGAAGTAGGGTCAGCACTAACATCTCGGACATATGCTAGATAAGCTAAACACCCACGGGAAATTAACTTCCTAGCTCGAAGACAAGAGATGATCCCAGATGGTGCATGGCTAACCGAACCCTGCCACACAACCGGGGATACACCGGGCACAGCTATGGTAATGGTCTTGGCATAACAATCCAAAACCACACGGTGAGGGGATAACCAGTCCATGCCCAGTATCACATCAAAATCTAGCATATCAAGAATCATCAAGTCTCCCCAAGTCTCTAAATCACCAATAGATAACATACAGGATCTCACAATCCGATCCACTACTAAAGAATCTCCTACTGGGGTCGAAACAGAAACAGGAACAGATAATGGCTCACTAGCCAACCCCAAACAAAGCACAAAGTAGGCAGATACATATGAACAAGTGGATCCAGGATCAAATAAAGCCATAGCAGACTGATGGCACACAGAAATCGTACCTGTAATCACAGCATCTGAGGCCTCTGCCTCGGGTCTCCTAGGGACCGCGTAAAACTGACGACGACCTCCACCTGCCCGACCGCCATCCCTACCACCTGCTCTGCCACGCGGAGCACTACCTCTACTCTGATGACCACCCCCTCTAGCTGGGGGCTGAACTACTCGTAAAGGCTCGGCCAACTGAACTGTACCCTGCTGAGGGCAATCTCTAGCAAAATGACCTATCGCGCCACAAGTAAAACAAGCCCCTGACGGCCTACTCTGTCGAGATGAACCAGAAAATCCCGTATGACCACCACGACCTGATGCCCCAGAAACTGTACCCCTCGAAGACTGGTCGCTATAGCCCTGATGGCTGCCCTGACCCTGCTCGAACTGGGTACTACCGAAAGTCTGAAGGGAAGCCTGAACCGGTCGGCTGGACTGACCCTGGTACTGCTGTGGCTGATAACTCCGGCTCCACTGGCCAGGACCTCTACCACCATATCTGGAACCACTATAGACACCCTGATGTCGAGGCCTCTTATCTCTGGACCCCTGATCATGTCGCTGTAAGTCCTCCACAGTGCGGGCATAGTCTACAATAGCCTGGAATGACCGACCACTGGCAATCAATATCTCAGCTGGCTGCCTGATCTCTGGCCTCAAACCCCATACAAATCTGCGAATCCTATCTGCCTCAGTAGGGATGATCATAGCTCCGAACGGTGCTAGCTGATGAAAACGGGTCTCATACTCCGAGATAGTCGTAGACCCCTGTACAAGGTGAGTAAACTGCTCCCTGCGATGCTCACGATCACTCTGGGGTAGGAACTTGGCCATAAAGGCCTCATAAAACTCAGACCAAGTCAAAGGAGGTGACGACGGTGGTCTACAAGCAACCTGGGCCCTCCACCATAACTTCGCTGGGCCCTCCAACTGATAGGTAGTATAACCAACCCCGTGAGTCTCCAACAAACCCAAATGATGCAACATCTCCTCACAGGTAGTAATAAAGTCATGTGGATCCTGTCCAGAAGTACCGGCGAACCTCGGAGGTGCTAATCTCAAAAACCTACCCAACGCCTTCTGCTCTGACTCTGTCATAGCTGGGCGAGGAGCAAGAGGCTGTGCAACAGATGGAACCGGAATGACCTCCGCACGGGGAGCCATAGTAGCCGGCTGCGCTCCTGAGCTCTGCGCACCCAGGGCTGCCCCCTGAGCGGATGTCTGCGCTACCTCCGAAGGCCGCTCTCCAATCACACCCAAAAGCTGTAAAAGTAATCCCCGAATATCTGGAGACTGAGCTGCGGCTGGAGCTGGCACATAAGTGGGCACTGGAGCTGGTACTGGAGTTGGCGCTGGAGCTGGCGGTACCTGGGCTGCCCTCTGATCCACATGCTGCTCGGGCTCTATCTCCACCCTAGCAGCTCTAGCAGGTGCCACTGATGGAGGGCGTCCTCGACCCCTAGCTGGAGTGGGAGGCTCATCCTCGCGTGCTGCCGATGATCTCGTACGAACCATCTGCGGAAGAATGAAGTAGAATAAATGAGATCTCCAGAAACTTCAAGGGTTGTACGCACGACACAGAAGCAATGAAAGAGTCAAATTTCCTAAAATGCCACTGTAGCCTCCCAAAGATTGAGTACGGACGTCTCCGCCCCGATCCGTAGGACTCTACTAGACATTGGCTCCTATACCGATGACACCGGTGAACCTAAAGCTCTGATACCAAGTCCCGAGTAGAAGTGGGAGAGGATAGCCATGGATTTCGTGGTGGGTCTTCCCAAGACTTTGGGAAGCATGACTCCATTTGGGTCATTGTGGACAGGCTGACCAAGTCTGCTCATTTCATTCTGGTCAGGGTGGACTATAATTTGCAGCAGCTGGCTAAGATCTATGTAAAGGAGATCGTGAGACTGCATGGGGTACCACTGTCCATTATTCTAGACAGGGGCACACAGTTTACCTCTAAGTTCTGGGGTAAGTTACATGAAGAGTTGGGCACTCAACTCACTTTCAAAACAGCTTTCCATTCTCAGACTGATGGTCAGCGGAGAGGATAATCCAAGTGTTGGAAGATATGCTGAGAGCATGTGTGATTGACTTCGGGGGTCATTAGGACCAGTTTCTACCATTGTGTGAGTTCTCATACAACAATAGCTACCACTCTAGTATCGATATGGCACCATTTGAGGCACTATAAGGGAGGGGTTGTATCACCTATAGGGTGGTTTGAAGCAGGTGATGTAAAGCCTTTAGGCATAGACTTGGTAAGGAAAGCACAGAAAAAGTAAGGGGCATTCAGACCAAGTTGCTTGCGGCCCAGAGTAGGCAAAAGGAATATATGGATCGCAAGGTAAGATACATGGATTTTCAGGTTGGTGAGAAAGTACTACTAAAAGTGTCACTAATGAAGGGGGTTATGTGTTTCGGTATGAAGGGAAGGCTCAGCCCTCAGTTTATCGATCCATTTGAGGTTCTCAAAATGGTAGGGCCAGTGACTTACAGGTTAGCACTGCCGCCCAGTTTATTCGGTATCCATCCAGTATTTCATGAATCCATGTTGAAGTTGTACCATAGGGATGGAGATTACATTATCAAGTGGGATGAAGTATTACTATACAAGGACCTTCAATATGAAGAGGAACCTATGGCGATTCTTGATCGGGATGTCCAAAAATTGAGGACAAAGGAGATCAAATCAGTGAAGGTTCAATGGAAGCATCATCTGGTTGAGGAAGCCACTTGGCAAACCAAGAAGGACATGTGGTACAAGTACCCTCACTGGTTTGAGAATTCAGGTACTACTCTTTCCCTTCTTTATTTCCATACTTTTAAGTTTGATCATTCAGGGATGAACGATGGGTAAATTGATATTTGTTGTAACGACCGAGTTCATCGTTACGGGTAAAATTTTTGTGCCAAATTTTGAGTTAGAAAACTTTCGTGTTTGGGAGTTGAAAATTCTGGGCTGGGCTAGTCTCGATCGGTTTTAGAGCGAGGTTTGGTCTAGGAAAATCCGGGTGAGTATTGGGTATCGAGTCTTGTTTTGAGCTAGATTTCTATTTAGCTAAGTCATAAAAGAGTTCGGAGGACTTTTCAAAATCTAATTTGAGTAAGTAGAACTCTTGGTATAAAGGTTGACGTGAAGGGGTTGTTTCGAAACATTGAGAAATTAGGTGTGTTGTAAAATGGATCCTTTTGAGAAAATTCTCGAGTTTCTGCCCACGATGAGCATGGTCACTATGCTATGGCGGTGACCGCTATAACAGAATAATTTCTTCTATAGCGAAAGTCAAACTTGGTTAGAACTGCCATAGCGGTAGGTTTCGCTATGGCATTGGTGCTATAGTGGTGTACGAACTTCTATAGTGGACCGAGTCGAGATTTAATGCAGAAACTTTTCCAAAATGTTTAGTTTTTCCTCAACTTCATTTTGGAGAAGGGCATAGTGATTTTAGTCTATTTTGCATCGTTTTTCGTCCCAAAGGTAAGGATTTTACTCCCCTAACTTAATGTTATCTTTTCTATGGAGTAGAATTGCTAGTTATGAACTTGGAGGGAGGTTTGGGATGACCTAAAAATAGTAGAATCGGGGAAAATGGGATTCTAGGGCGTAAAAGTTCTTGGGTCTTGTTATTATTGTTGGGTTATGATCATTTAGCCTTAATTCTCTAGATACATCCATAAAAATAATAGAAATATGTGAATTAATGGTGGGAAAGCCCAAAAAGTGGTGGAATGATCATAGTTTGGCCTGGGGAATGGGATTTTGTATAGTCCGAGTATTTTAGGCCAGTAATTTGATTGTAGGTATTGTATGTTTGTTTTTAGACCAATAACAAGCAAGAACTTCAGAAAATGGGAAGGCTCCGGTCCAGTAGAGCTTGAATAATTTGAAGTAGGTGATGGTTGTTATTTTCTCAATATGCATTATGTGTTCATGTACTACTGCTTAGTATTGCATGAGTTGCATGCTTAGAGAATGGTTATGAATGTCTAATTATCTGGTTATCAGTCCTGTGAAATAAACTAGTTGTTGTTGCTTGTTGGTTTTACAAGTGTGTTGTTGTTCATTGTTGTTGACTGTTGGATTTCTGTGTGACATTTGGTTGGCTCGGGTACCACGCTTGGTACAGGTTACTTATTGGTTGGCTCGGGTATCACGCTTGGTATGGAATATTATTTGGTTAGCTCGGGTACCACTCCTGGTGCGGGAATTATAAATAGTTGACTCGGGTACCACGCCTTATACGGGTTTGCTTTACTTGCATTGGTTGTATTCCTTTGATGGTTCTATAAGTGGAATGGGTTGTATTCTTGAAATGTGATTTCTACAAATGGTCCATGAGAGGTTGGGTGATTATAATTAATTGTGAGGTTGGTCTTAGGGTAGGCCGGGATTGCATGTCAACACTTAAGTGGCATTTGGGGGATCCTGGGGTAGGTCCGGGCTATGTGGAAAGGTTATATATGTTGTTGTCATTGAGTGTGTCAATGGTTGTCATTTGATTACATGTGGTTGATAAGCTAAGGAAGAGACTTGTAGTCTAGTTATATTGTTGGCTTATTTACATGTTTACTGTACTTTACTCAGCTTTAGTTTATTGTGCATATCTAATTTATTTGGAGCTAGCCGATGATCCTACCAGTACACAGTGGTTGTGTACTGATTCTGCACTTGCATTTCTTTTTGTGAGAATAGACAATCTTCCGACGGCTAACGCGTGACCTCACTTGTAGTCCCAGCATTTTCAGATCTCAAGGGTGAGTTGATTCGATCGAGCTACCTTGTGTTATTTCTTTTAGTTATAGCCCATTTATTTCGGGATTAGACTTTTGCTTATTAGAGTTGCATCCCCGTATTCTAGACTTGGTAGATATTTTGATACGATAACCTTCAGGTTCTAAGGAAGATTTTTCTGCAGATTATTATGGTGATAGTATTTGAGATTGTGAATGTTAGTTTACTTTATGCACACTGGTTTTGAGTTGTTAGACTTGCTAAGTGTTGGGTTGGTATTGGTCCGCTCATCTGGGTTTATTGGATTGGTGCCACTCACGATTGTCTGGGTCATGACAATTACACATACCCAAGACTTAAAATTTTATTTCTTTTGTTGATATCTATAAGGTTATTCTTGATATTTTGCACATGTTTCCTTTATTTATGAAGTTTTCATACTTGTAAATTTGGTATTTGATGCAGAATTTTTATTATTATTTACTGTATAAAACTTGCAAGTTATTGTTGTTGTTATTCATGTCCTTGGATCAAAATTGGACCAAAATTGCAAAAAAGAACAGCACTACAACATAAGCCAAAATTGAACCAAGAATCCACCAACAAGATCAAAAACTTGATAAAAATCTGCACTTAGACAGTAGTAAAAATTGGACCAAAATAATTTAGGAGTTTAAATAATATGAAAAATTAAGTTTTTGGGGATAATAGAACTCTCGCATAGTTTAAGAATGTAAATAATACTGAAAAATTAAGTTCATGGGTGTAATAAAACTTTCACATAGTTTAGATGTGTAAATGATAATTTCGCCATAGTTCACCGGGTTCTTATGTCTTATCTCTGAAAGAAGTACTACATTACTTCATTGAATTTTTTTGTATAACTTCTAGACTTTGGCTAAATAAAAAAGTAGACCTAAAATCAGTGTTGCTTTCTAATGTATATATACAAAAAAAATTCTTTTTGTAAGGTAATTATTATTTTCTCTTTTTGTTTTTTTCAATATAACATTGTGGAAGACTTTTTACTTTCTTTCTTGATTTTTATAATATTTATTTTTCTCTTATTCATTATCAACACACACTACACAATGCACCATTATTCACTTTCTTTGTTTCTCAACATATTTTCTTCTTGCAAATATTATTCTGAAAATAAAAAATAGCAAAAGTGTGTGGAAGAAAAATTATTGATCTACTTTTTTAAAAATATCAAACATTGAAAAAGTGTATGAAGCAACTAATATTATTTTCTGATCAAATTATTAAATAAAGTTTGTTATTTCAATTTTTAGTATTATTATTTCTTGATATTTTTATTAAGTATAATATATTATCCTTTTATTATTTATTGAAACTTAAATATGTCAATTAGAAAATATTAATTTGATTAATTAAGCCGACTATATCAACTAGAAAATCTTACTTAAGATCAATAATGTCTCAAGAAAAATTAAGCGGATTAGGTATATAATCAATTGAAAAAAGAATCATTAGAAGAAATCGCTTATAAGACTTGGGTGTTTGCTACCTTGTAGGATTTAACGAATTTTCAAGTACATTTTTTTAATACACATTTCTATTTCAGAAGCCTCACTGAGTCTATTTTTGTAATTGAGGTATGCATTCCTCTATCGATTGATGAACTCAATAACATGTTCATCCTTCCATTGACGCATATTCGTGACTTCAACCATACTTACAATACGCCTCGTGTTATAAAAACGATTGAGAAATTCATGTGCAAGTTGCTTTGAACTACAATGAAATCAACCTCTAGTTTCGTCTATCAGTCTAAATTATTTTTTTGCCAGGAGCATACAAACTATTTAACAAGACAATCTCTATAGGTTTTGGCATTATTGCAAGTTTCAGCGAAGTGTGCAACATATTTCTTTGGATTTTCCTTACCATCCAATTGTTGAAATTTTACAGGTTGATAACCTGCAGATATTTTCAAGCCATCAATTTTTAAAGTATATGGCTTGACATATGTAAGGTAAGACTTGACAGTAATATCATACTTGTCTTTAATTATTTCCATGATGAAGTCTTTTAGTTGATGAATTGGAATTAATCCTTCAACTGATACTTGCAGTTTATCAACAACTTGCACTTGCTTTGTAAACGAGTTTCACTTGTCTTGTGTTGTAGGAAGATTTTCAGGTGCATGACTCGAATCCCCCTCCATCACACTTTTAACTTTGTATGTCAACTTGACAATTCGATTATTCTAATCTTGCACATATTTTGTTAAGCCTTCAATTGCGTTTGTCAAGCTCGCAAGTTGGTCTTCAATAGTTAAGGTGATGTCACCATTGCTTGAGTGACCATTATAGATAATGGAGCAAAGCATGAAATTTTCTCTCAAATTGTACTTCGAGTGAAACAGACCATGTGGAGTGAATTGGAGCAAATGTGGTAATCAATTATCGTCGTCTTGCATGGTGTGATATTTAGTCTTGAATGGACTGAGTCGAGCCAATATTTTTTTTAACTATCGCGGCGATATTCTCCCCTTCTTTCAAATCATTTGAAAAGAATCTTGCTCCTTCGTAGATTAAATACAAGAACTACTGCGAATGACATTTCAAGTGCTTGTTGTTTTAGCAAGTTTGCTTTGTTCCTAAAGATGGGTCCCAAACTTTCTATGGTAGCATCTAGTATGTTCTCCACCTCAGATGAAAACTTGAAATCGGTAGCTTAGCAATAACAGATTTAGAGCAAAACGTTTTTGATATTATTTCAATGTTCTTGAATATTGATGATTAATGTAAAGAGATGAGAGTTAGAGACCGTCCCACTAGGCATGCTAAAATTTGTAAACAATAAACTTCAAGTCGAGAAAATTAATAATCAAGAGAGGAAAATGGAGTAACAAAAATAGTATTTGATTTCAAGTATAATGAGTGTTACAATCTCAATGATAATCCTATGATTCTTCAAACAATAATATAAACTATGTAGAATTTGAATTTGATTTAGATTTAAGGACTTGAGTATCTTGATCTTGAACTTGGATTTGAATATTCACCACGAACACTTGAATTATTACTACGAATAATGAATATAGATTTCACGAACAAGTAACTTGATCTTGAACGCGTTGATAGTTGCCTTCGTTCTTGATCTTGAACTTGGACTTGATTACTTGAATTTGTACCTTGTAGAGAATTTATGGCCTTTGATCCACGAGCTTTCTTCCTGCTTCTTTTTCTTAATCTTCTCCCCTTTGTGAGTTATAGAGATCTCTATTTATAATTGTAAGGAGTGGTGTAATTATGCGATTTGAATGGTTTGTTTGAACTGACAATTTACATGTGTCTGGTGATAAACTTTAATTTAATTTGCCAGAACATGGCATCTGCACATTTGGAATGATTTTATTGGCACATCATTTGCCACATGACATGATTTTATTGACTTATTTATTTTACTTGAAATACCACATTGTTTGACATATGTTATGATTTCAGTGACTCATTAATTTGACTTTGATTGCCACCTTATTTGACACATGACATTATTTTAGTGATTAATTTATTTGACTTGAATTGCCACATTATTTGACACCTAACTTGAGACTGGTTAAAACGGACTAATAATTATTTGAACTTTGGGCTACTAAAGTGGTTTTTTGTTTTGAAGTCCAATTAATTTTTTTTAATTAAATATTGGTCCAAGCCCCATTTTATAAATAAAATTGTTCAAAAAAAAATCAAGCAAAACGAAAAAAATAAAAGGCCAAAAATTCAGCCCAAGAGAAGGAAAATATGGAAAAATAAAACATATTATACACAAATAGACAAGTAAAGGGACATTCTTAAAGTTTCCAGATCAATGGCACGACCAAGCTCATCTCTGGCGGTCCTGGCGACGATGATGTTCCCTTACAAGTAATCTTCATTTCATAGTTATTGCGTGTCATTGTGTGGAGTTTCTATGCTTTTGACTAACGCAAAATGAACTAGTCCAATGCATTTGAGGTTAGATGATTAATTCAATTATATTAGTCACATTATGTGAACTATTTTCTTGAATTTAATATAGTCCAAATTAATATATGAATTTAAATCCAATAAAATTTCAATACTTGCACCGTTCTTTTGAGATAATTATTTTTTCTATACATATACAAGAGAAGTCATTTTGATTAAAAAAAAAATTCATAGTGACAGTTATAATAACTAGTAATTCTCAAAGATAATTATAAGATAAGTATTTGGCCTTTTGAAAACACACTTTAGCCATTCAGGTTTTCAGTGGAAACGATAATACATTTTTTAATTCTGAAAATTCATCACATCCTTTAAATACAGTTTCTTAGTTAATGTTGAGCTACTGATAATATTTAATTTATAAATGAGGTAACAAGTTATTCCTTTTTTTCAAACGAGAGAAAGTGATTTTTTTTTCTGAAAAAAAGTTTATATGAAGTATGGACTATAAAACCTAATGTTTGTCATTTTTTCCACGGATATAAAAAAGGTTCTAATCTAATTTTGCTTCCTCAAAAATAAAATATCTTGCAGTAAGGAGAAAAATAATTAAAAGTGAATTTTATATGGAAAAAAACATGCTAGCCCGAAGAATTTAACAACAGAGAAATGGGAAATCTTACTTTTAGTTCAAAAGAAATGGTTTAATTTAAACTTAGAAATTCTATAACCAACAACTGTCCCGCTCCGTGTAAATTTTTTAGAAACATATTCTAACTCGCCTCACCTTGCAACCACATAAGTCCACCCGGCCTCCCCCCGCAACCGCATAAGGTCAAACCAGTCTCGCCCGTTGTCATTTCTAAACTCATCCCATAATTATAGTTCCTAGCTAGTCTTACTGTGACAAGTGGAAAAACATAGTCATAAAAATAAGCTCATATTGCATTATGGATAGGGATCAAGGAAGGATCGAAGATTACAAATGGTACTTTTATCAATCTGATTTATTTTGTACCTTTCGTTCAATAAAAAATTGGGTCAAATTCTACATAATCAAACCTATAGGACTTAAGGAATGATCAAACCTATTAAATAAATATGAAGTAGAAGAACCCATAATCCAAATGAACAAATTCAAACTTGAAAATGAACTTCCTTATTCTTGAAGAATCAAAGAGATTGATCAAGAAAGATCTTTCGTTCTTATATATAAGTATGTCGGCCATATTGTCGGCCATAGGAATAGTAAGAGTCAAGTACTGTACAAATAGTAAAGGCCAAATACTGTACAAATAGTAAAGGTCGTATAGTAAAGGTCAGGTACTGTAGCATCCAACTTCTATATAAAGAAGTCTTGAAACATAAATAAAATCATCCGATAATCACTTCCTCTCATCTCTCTCTACATTTTCAGTAATATTTCCATTCCGCACAAGATTGGTATCAGAGCTAGATAGAAAAATATAACAGTCATGGCAAAAGCTAACTCCAATGAGGAAATTATCGAGCAGGTATACTGTCATATGAATATGCATAGCTAAACTCACATATTCCTGATAATCATAGTTATGGTAGAGTAAATTTTATATTTGTTACTATATATTGGAATTGTTCAAAAGCATGTTACATAGTTTGCTAGCAAATGGGAAAGGGGAGAAAACTTCTAGAGAACAGTACTATCATCGAGGGGAAACCGTTGAGGCAGGAAGCCGTGTTAAGGGAGTACCAATAGTATGAGAAAAGCTGTTTAAAGGAAGAAGAGTATCATGCCGAGTACAATCATGCTAGTAGTGACAAACCAAACATGTTCTAGGACAAATCCAGTATTATAGTAAGCTTATATAAAAAGGATCCTATCATAAAATATGATTAGAGGGAATAACTGAGAAAAAGCAGCATAATAAAAATGACAAGTCTACATAAAGAAGCGATAAAAAATTATAAAACATTGGTTTTATATGCACTAAAAAACATAAAGATGACTGAATTAAAAAGAATTATTTGGGAAAAAATATTTGATGAAATAGACGAATTATTAGAACAGAGATGGTATGAGATAGATCTAAACAATTTAAATATAGATAACGATTGGGAAATATATTCAGATCTAGAAATAACATATTCAGATTAATGATTAATTACGAATATTTAAGTTATTGGGAAAAAACTGTAGAAAACATAAATTTATTGATTAGCCTAATGAAAAGTAATATAGAAGACTACCAAAAAACTCAAGATATAGAATACCTCGAATGTATTATAGAAAACGTAAAAGAAATACAAAGATTAGTTCCTTTAAAAAAGGAATATTATAATAAGACATTTAATGGATAAATACGAGGAAGAACTAACAGAAATGATTAAACAAACAAGAGAAGAAATTACACATAGAGAACAAAGACTTAGTGAAAACATATTTGCAGGAGTATGCCATAGATCAATATTGGCACAAAGAAAAGAAATATTCTACTTATACATAGAATTACAAAAATTAACATATAAATTAGAACACAAATTATAAATGAATAAAGAAGAATACGTGGTAGAAGAAAAAACCTTCGAAAATCTAGAAGGAATACAAATAAAAATAGTATTTTCTAATCTAGGAAGAAGATATAAGAAAATAGGAGAAACCATGAATCTAATGCTAGAAAGAGAATCAGCTAAATTAGAAGATAGCCTAACAGCTATGGTAAGAATAATGAAAGAAAATGAAGAAATAGACAGAAAGAATGAAATAAATAAAATAAAACAAGAAGCAAAAATAGAAGTACAAAAAATAGAAAGTACTAAAAATACAAAAATACAAGAATTAGAAAAAGAACTAGCAATGTTAAAAGAAATATACAAAAACAGACAAAAAGAAAAGGAAAACAGACAAAAAGAAAAGGAACAACAAGAAAAATTACAAAAAGAAAAAGAACAACAGAAAAAATTACAAAATGAAATAGAGTTATTTAAAGAAGAATTACAACTAAAAGAGGATAATGAAATAGTATTATTTAAAGAAGAATTACAACTAAAAGAAGATAACGAAGAGCATAAATTACCAGAATTGGTAATAGATGAAATAAATGAAACTAATGAAGAACAAAATTCGGAAACAAGTGAAACATATACAGAATTATTAAAAAATGTAGAAAATGATGAAAACATAGAAATAAACATGAGTAAAGTAGAAGAAAAACCTAGCACATCAGAAGAAAAAAGAGACTTGAAACCAAAATACTATACAAAAAGTTATGAAAACTCAGATAAACAAGAAACAACATGGAAAAAACAATATAATGAAAAATGGACACCAACTCCATCAATAGAACAATATAACTTCTTGGATCTAGATTGTATAACAGATACAAATAAAGTTATCCAATTATGGATAGGATATATAGCAAAACAATTAATAGATAACAAGATAGCAATAGCAGAAGCACCAGGATACATAGAAAGAACATTAATAGGAACAGCAAAACTATGGTTGTTAAATCTAACAGAAGAAAGTATAAAAACATTAAGAAATAATAAAAACATGAGTGGCGAAGCTGCAACAACATCGATAGAAATACTACAAAAATATGAAACAGCAATAAGAAACGAATTTAGCAGTACAATGACGGAATATGAAGAACAAAATAAAGAAAAAATCATAAATAGAAATTTAATGACAAAATTAGAAATATGTAATATGTGTTATATAGAAGAATATACATGTGCATTTAAAGAATATTATTACAAAGGATCATATAATACAGAAGAAAGTAAAGAAATCAGACAGTTATATTTCACAAAATTACCTGAACCATTTAGTTCAAGAATAATAAAAAATTGGAAAGAAGCAGGTTTAACAGATACATTAGGAGCTAGAATAAAATATTTACACCACTGGTATTCTAATACTTGTGAAGAATATAAAGAAAAACTACAAATAGAAAAAACTCTAATAAAAAATCTAGTATGTTGTAACAAAAAAGTGGCACCTAAATTCGGGTGTAAAGATGAAATTAATTATTATAAGGAATCATACTCAAGAAATAAGAGATATAAAAAATATAAATCCAAGTATAAAAATAAAAACCCAAAAAGAGAATATTATGTAAAAAACTATAAAACAAAAAGACCATATAGACCAAAACGAAAGTTAACAGAATGTACATGCTATAACTGCGGTAAGTTAGGACATATAGCAAAAAATTATAGATTACCAAGAAACCCACAAAGAAAATAAATATCAGAGATAATATTCGAAGAAGACGAAAAATATACGCAAATAAAATACATAGACTATGAGCTAAATAGTGATGATAGTATATATGAAATATCAGAAAAAGAAAGTGAAATAGGTAATGACTGAAAAAGAGATACAAATAATAAAAAAGGAAGAATATCTAGACGAAGAATCTACGGATCAAAAAATAATATTTGATTATAACATATTTGACCAAATAAAAGGAAAAGAATTAGACTTAAGTGTCGATAAAATATTTAATATACCAATTATAAGAAACTTATTCAAAAGACAGAAAGAAGAGTACTATGTAGTAAGCCAGAAAGAACATGTAATAGATTGTAAATATACACAAGGAAAAGCTAAAATACCCTTGATAACCAGAAGAATCATAAATAAAGAAATACAAGATCTAAAAGCAAGAGATCCAATAAGATACGTACACCTAGGAGGAACAGAAATATTAATAAAAGCTTGTTTTAGAGAAGGAATAGATACACCAATAGAAATATATTTAGCAGACGATAGGATAATAGAACCTATAGAAAAAAGCATAATAAGTGCAGTTAAAGGAAATTTAATATACCAAAAGTTTAAATTTATAATAAGTGCTAACTATTCAGTATCAGTATCAGATAGTAATATAGATAAATCTTTAGTATTATATTGGAAAATGTCAGGAATAGAACTAACCCCAGGCAGTAAAATATTTACAGCAAGATGTAAAAACTTGTATGTATTAACTACTAAGCATAGAATAACAGCAAAAAATAAAATAAATAGGATAAAGATAGAAAACCCCTTTGAAAAGATAGTTACTCTAATAGACAAAAATGACTATAGTTACAAAGAAATAGATTTTGATGAAGATTTAGAAATAGTAAAAGAAAGATTAAGTACATCTAAAAGAATAAACTATGAACCAAGGTTAAGCATATCAGGTAGCAAAAGATAAGAAAGTACAAGTATAAACTACGAACCAGAAATACAAGAATCATCTACAAAACTGATAAAACATCAAAAAGAGGAACTAAAACAATACTATATAACGGGAATAATAAATGAACAAAAATGTTTAATATTAATAGATATAGGACAAGAAGAAAATAACATAGCACGAGAACTAGTTATGGAAGATAAGATAAAAGTAAAAAATCGGCCATGCCCAGACCTACCAAAAACATTAGCAAATACTAAAGAAATAGAAAAAAAGGAAATAATTATAGGAGGAATACCAATAAAGATAAAATTTGAAATACACCAAGACAAAAATACAATATTAGGAATAAAATGGTTAGAAAAAATGAAACCATATAGTATAGAAAATAAACAATTAATAATAACACATAATAATAAGAGAATAATAATAAAAAGAGTTTAAAAAATATGAAAATACTAATCATGCATCAAACTATCGCTAATCATACTACGAACAGAATATCTAGAAAGAAATTTAAAAGACCATACGAAAAAGACATAATACTAACCCAAGAAATATATTGGTACGCCAAAACACTAAAAGAATTATACTCTGATTCCTACGACACCTTGTTAGGACAGAAACAAATATACATAAAACAAATTATACAAGATAAAGAATTAAGTAGTAACCAAAAGGAAATACTACACCAACATATAAAAGAATTAGATATAACCTTATCAACGATTGGATCTAGGATACATCGTTATATCCAACTAATAAGAATAAATATTAACATAAGAAAAAGACAGACGGAATATCTAGGATAATTCGATTAAGTCACTAAATACACAAGATAGATGGTAAATTACAAAAGAAATAAGGAGACTTGTTCTCAATATACAAAACTTTACATTTACAATCGAAGTAATTCCAACTGACAAGAATACAATTGCAGATCACCTATCAAGACAAAAGTACTCAGACTGAGGAAACTACTCCAGATATACTCTCAATCCTTACTACGCTTTCCCTGAAAGTGGACAGTCTAGGAACGAGATTACAAAAGATAGAGCTAAGTCAGCAGCATGACTCTAAATATGCGGAGCTAAGTCAGCAGCATGACTTTAAATATGCGGAGCTAGAAGGTGACGTTGGGAAACACCTTAAAACCCATAACAGTTTGCTAAATACAGCTGCAGGTACAAGCAAGGCTGCAGGAAACAAACCAGTTAGTACTAAACCATTTACAAATAACAATTTGAACAAGATATTTGAAAAGCCATTTATCCAGAAAAGACAACCCATTGAAATACCAAATGTTATACCCCAAACGACTACTTATGCAAATAGCCTCCACAAAGATAAGAAAATATACAATCATATCACCCAATCCTACATCAACAATATATACCAAATACAAACTTTCCTAAACCTTAAGCCAAGATCTACCATTAACCCCGAAAAACCAGAGCAAGATTATTTAACCCAAAAATTACAAGGATACAACCGGCTGATAGCACAGCCAAAAACAAATCCAAATCTAGTTAGAACCTGTTATAACTATGGATTACTTAGCACCGTATATACATACGACGGCGAAGAGATAAGTGGAATTCCAGAACTCCACAAAGCATTTATTACATATAAACGAATTACAAAAGGAAATTTATTTTTTATAAAATTCTACACAGCACCAGCGGAAATACTATATGATGAAATAAAACCACTAATCCAGGTTGTTAAAATAGGCCTGACTAAAGAAATGATCATACCAGAAGAGATATCGCAACAAGCGGAGATACCAAAAGTTGAGATACCAAGTTTTTATGCAAATAAAAGAATAATTGGTATATCAACAATTATCCAGGAATTAGCTACGAATTATCTACAAGGCAAAGCTATATGGAGTTATTATTCCAGAGATCATTTAATGATCTATGCCAATTCAAGAGAGTTACGACAAGCAGATATGGATGAAGTCCAGAAATGGATTTTATCGTTATTAAAACCAGAGTTAGAACCAACAACTAGAGCCTTGAAGACAGGGTTCATTTCAGAAGAACTATTAACCAGATACTGCAAGTTAGTAGGTCAAAAATATCCAGATCATATATGCTCCAAATGCAAAGGAGAAGATAATGTTATTCCAGAAGTTCAGCTTGAATAGATGGACTAACGAAAGAAGGACAGCTTGCACAAAGAAGATATTGACAAAAGCAGTTATGTAATTATTGTAATAAGTTTAGTCGTGTAGTGTCGGCCAAAATAAACGACCAATATATTAGACAGCTGTAAAATGTAAAAGTAAAGTAGTTTGTTTTTATTTAAAAAGTCATAAAGTAGTAGAATAGTATGTCGGCCATATTGTCGGCCATAGGAATAGTAAGAGTCAAGTACTGTACAAATAGTAAAGGCCAAATACTGTACAAATAGTAAAGGTCGTATAGTAAAGGTCAGGTACTGTAGCATCCGACTTCTATATAAAGAAGTCTTGAAACATAAATAAAATCATCCGATAATCACTTCCTCTCATCTCTCTCTACATTTTCAGTAATATTTCCATTCCGCACAAGATTTTTTTTTTTTTTTTTTTTTTTTTTTTTTTTTCAACTTAATTATTCAATGAGACGATAATTATTTATATGTAATTTAGCAAATTGTGTGGGGTGAGATGGTTAAGAGGTGGGGTTGAGGGCATCGGGTGAACGAGGATAATGTCATGAATTTGTTTTTCTTACTTTCATTAGGACAATCATTTTTCTCACTTTTAAAAAAACTTATTTTCCTTAAAAACAATATTTATATATTCCTTCATACCAAACACACGCTTACTTTTGTTACAAATGTTTTGTCTTTTCTGGATAAATGGCTTTTCAAATATCTTGTTCAAATTGTTATTTGTAAATGGTTTAGTACTAACTGGTTTATTTTCTGCAGCCTTGCTTGTACCTGCAGCTGTATTTAGCAAACTGTTATGGGTTTTAAGGTGTTTCCCAACGTCACCTTCTAGCTCCGCATATTTAAAGTCATGCTGCTGACTTAGCTCCGCATATTTAGAGTCATGCTGCTTAATCCAAATGAACAAATTCAAACTTGAAAATGAACTTCCTTATTCTTGAAGAATCAAAGAGATTGATCAAGAAAGATCTTTCGTTCTTATATATAAGATCGTGACTGAATTCACATATGTTTGGTAAAAAGAATAATCTTATCCTTTAAGAATAATTAGAAAGATATCTTCTTTATGGGGATTGATACACATATTATTTAATTAAATCTTTGAATTAAGAGTGATCGTTAACCACAGGAGTGTGAACCAATAATTAAAGGGGTAAGGAAAAAAAGAGCCTCTCGGCTGAAAATAATACCACACGAATGGCCAAGGGATTCAAATTTCCATTTTTAGCCATTTCGCTGGCTTATCCTTTTCTTGGCAACTGATCTCCTCTTTTTTTTGTGTTACCTTTTTTTTGACTTCTTCTTCTTTATTTTTTTTCTGCTTTGTTTTTTTTTTTTTAAAATGCTCTCCTATTTTTTCTTAATTCTACCAAATAAACAGTCACATAAAATTTTGTATTTTTTTTTAAAAATCAAATACAAATTTATAATATTGTAATTGCTATTCTTTTTTAATCAATCAAATACAAAAAGAGTGTATTTTTATCTGTTATATAAAAAAAATAAAAAATTATACAACAATAAAACCTATACATATTTTATACAATAATGATACAATTTCTATATATATTTATACAACAATGATACATATATATAACCTGTTTCTGAATATGATTCATAATCATCATCGGAACCAGAGGTGTATAGAAGACTATAAACCGGGGACCGATAATACTCCTTTTTGCTGTCATAGGCTGCTGGTTCAGGTAGACCGAACTGTGTGCAAAAGTGAAATGAGGAATGCAAACCTTATTCTGGCAGATCTTCGTATTAGAAAGTTTATACTTTATATCTAAAGCATAACCTGATGCCGATTTAACCATATGAGTAGTTTTTTGAAAATATTTCGTAGGAACCTCCTTCACAATTGCATGTATTACCTTTACAAGTGGTGCATGGGCTACCAGCCTATTCGTTATCAGATAAATCAACAAGATCAATATCTGAACCGGCTGATCTTCCCCTTCCTCTTCCTCGAACCCGTTTCCAAGGCGGGTCCATCCTGTAAAGAAAACGAATTGGTTATTCTGAATAATAGTCCGTTAAATCTTCTCGGACGGGCTGAAGAGGTCATGGCTTGCTACAGGCTTGCCAGACAAAGATAATAAGAGTAGTACCGGATCCTTAATAAGCTTAAGGGTTACCCCCGTAAGAATAGTGGCTATGCTACTAAACCTATGATGAATACTTTTTACTATCCTCGTCCTACTCCCCAAGATGTCTTGATAGAGGAACGAGATTGGAATCAGACAAATACGTCTTACAACGGTTCCGAGATTTACGAATGGAATCTCGATGGGTTAACGGATAGGCAGTTGACCATCCTTGTTCACAGAATGCTCATGTATGCAACTATTTGCAAAAGCATTAAAAATAATGATAGAACTATCTGCAAGATGATTATTGCAGGTTTTACAGGTCAGCTCAGAGGCTGGTGGGATAACTACTTGAATGTAGAGGAGAAAGCCTCTATTATTACCTTCTTCAAAAATTCATTGACGAAAATATTGCTTCAGTAAGTATTTCTGAGATTAATAAGCTCATTTCTCAAAATAATTATTTGGGATTATATGTCAAAATCTTGGGAGAACATATTAACTCTCTTGATAAAAAACTTGATGAGCTAACTATTTTACTAAAAGGTATAAAAGCTGATATAGCTAAGACCAACGTCGCTTCTACTTCTGGAAGTAAAACAGATGTTGTTCCTACTTTTATTCAAAGGCCTCCTGAGATTCAAGATTTTAAGTTTAAATCATTAAATGATTTGGAAGAACTTCTTGATAAAAAGTTTTCTGGTTTAAATATAAAGGCGGGTCCATCCTGTAAATAAAACGAATTGGTTATTCTGAATAATAGTCCGTTAAATCTTCTCGGACTACTTCTGAGTAGTCATGAATAGAGAAATCTTCTCTTACTAAATCATCTATGATGATCTGGACAATAGTTTCTTTTAAATCAGGTGGTAATATAATTACTTTTAAAATAGTAACAAGAGTCTTGTTCTCAAAGAAATTTAAGTAATTCATTTTACTGAATATATTCTCTGGATAAAAAATCCGGTAGGGAATTATCAACTCCCTTTTTATACTGGATATCAAAATAAAAAGGGGCTAACTGTGCTTGCCACCTTGCAAATATAATTTTAGAGGCATCATGTTTAAAATCTTTGTCAAACATGTATTTGACCGACTGGGCGTCAGTTTTTATTAAAAACTTTTGATTATATAAATCATCTTGAAACTTGAGGACACACTTGACAATAGTAAGCATTTCATGAGCCACAGTTGCATATTTCTTCTGGGCTTTCGTCCATTTGCCTGAATGAAATCTTATAAGATACTCATTCTTGTCATTGGGATTAATCTGTTTGAGAATCCCACTGTAGCCAATATTGGAGGCATCTGTTTCAATAATCTTTTGCCAAGCTGGGTTAGCAAGGGTTAAACAAGGTAAAGACTGAACCCGAAGTTTAATGTTCTTTACCAGAGTGGTGTGACTATTAGTCCAAGGAGTTTTGTAATCCTTTTTTATCCTGTCATATAACGGGGCTAAATCACGAGAAAGATTCTTATAAAAGGGAGAGATATAATTTAAACTACCCAAGAATCTTTGTAACTGAGTTTTATCAGTGATAACATCAGGGAACTTTGATGCAAAGTCGATAACCCTCTGAATAGGAGTGACTCTTCCCTGACAAATTAGATGTCCCAGAAAATGAACTTCAGTCTGGAACAAACTCATTTTTGGTTTAGAAATAACCAAACCGTTTTGTATAACAATCTTTTTGAAAATGTCAAGATGCTTACTATGCATTTCCAGAGTTTTGAAAAATACCAAAATATCGTCAATGTACACAATGATGAAATCCAAATAAGGATTAAATATGTCATTCATAATTTTTTGAAATTCTGACAGAGCGTTTTTTAATCCGAATGGCATGACATTCCATTCATATTGCCCAAAAAGAACATTAAAATCAGTACTATAAGTATGCTCTTTGAATATCTGAATCTGCCAATAACCTGATTTTAAGTCAAATTTTGAAAATATGTTGGCGTCATATAACCTGGACAATAAATCTCTTTTATTGGGAATAGGATACCTTACCCATTTCAAATATTTGTTTAAAGGTTTGTAATTAATTACCAACCTAGGAACTCCACGTTCCTTCTCTGCGGTACTATTGACATAGAATGTTGTGCAAGACCAAGGGATCTGGAAGGTTTTATCAAACCCTTTTGTAATAAGCTATCAATTTCCTTTTTGCAGAATTCAACCAATTCGGCATTCATCTAGCAAGGACGAGACTTAGTCGGGATATTATCCTCAGAGAAATCCTCCTCATATGGAAGAGTAACAATGTGCTTCTTGCGATTCCAAAAGGCACTGGGTGATCTGTGCAAATATCAATAGCGATCTGTTCGGAAATCATTTTAATTTTTTCCTTTATTTTAGCAGTTTTGAGAGACTCAAATATATTCATGCTAAATAATTCAAGTTGTAATGAATCAACATGCTTTTGCTTCATATCAATCAAAGCATTTATGTCCCTAGTTACAGGGTCAGTGATAAAAGTATAACTTATGCCATTATCATTGTAAGACGCTGAAAATCCTTTTGAGTCAATCTGAGTAAAAGGATATATTGCATTTATAAAAGGCGTTCCGAGTATAATCGGAGGATGTAATTGATTTTTTACCAGAAAGAAGAAATGAGGAATGCAAACCTTATTCTGGCAGATCTTCGTATTAGAAAGTTTATACTTTATATCTAAAGCATGACCTGATGCCGATTTAACCATATGAGTAGTTTTTTGAAAATATTTCGTAGGAACTAGGCCCTCTTGAATGCAGCTAACATCAGCTCCGCTATCAATCATGACGATGTTAGTAATAGAAAAACTATTATCAATTAAAATAGTACATTTAACATACCATTTGTGAGCCGTGACGATTTGCATCATTCCCAAAAATATATTATTTTCTGGGTCAATGGCAATTGGTTCTCCATAAGCAATTTCTTTTCCCTTTGAAGGACTGGTTTGAACCGAGCTGGTAAGAACATAATTATTATCCTCAATTTGAGTAATCCTGTGATCGCAAATCAATTGCTTTTGTTTGAGAGCTTTGATCTCTCTTTTGAGATTTTCAACTTCTTCTTTTAGATCATCGAAAGACGCATTAGTCTCAGGACGCAAAGATTTTTTTACCATTAAACGGCTATTAACCTCTTTAATGAATAAGGAGCACAATAATCAAAATCATTATCTTTTTTTATTAACAAGAGGTTTTGAAGAACTAGATTTATCTTTATTAGTAGTGGCAATATTAATAATCTTTTCGCGTAGCTTGTCATCAGTGACTTCTTTTAATAATTCAATAATATTGTCAGAAGTGAAAGTTTTAAGATAACCCTAAGAGGAAATCACCTTGAGATCCCCTATAAGGAATACACTTATGGGAAACTAATAGGAGTTTGCACTCAAGAAGGATTAAACTTGTATAGCGAACTTCTCATGTCTAGACAGCTTAAGATGAATAAGCACAAAGAAAGATTTCAGCTTGGAGACTTTTGCACACAGTTCGGTCTACCTGAACCAGCAGCCTATGGCAGCAAAAAGGAGTATTATCGATCCCCTAGAACTGAAGGTTCTAATAGGAGACGGAGATCCAGAAGGAGATCTAAGGAAGAAAGAGAAGCTAGAAAAAGCTTTCGTAAGTCTAATAGATTTACCAAAGATCGGTCAGGAAAAAACCTTTCAAATACGTCCTCTGGTAAAAATAATAAGCCTTTTATTATTTTACCATGAATATGATAGTCCGGGCTAGGAGAATGGAACAACAATGATACATATATATATATATTATACAACAATGATACAATTTCTATACACATCTTATACAGATACATATTTTATACAACAATTATACAGTTTCTATACATATCTTATATAGTTTCTATAAATATCTTATACAAATACATATTTTATACAACAATTATACAGTTTCTATACATATCCTATACAACCTTTATTTCTCCAATTACTAAGGAAGAAATTGGAAAGAGGAAGTAAAGTAGGCCCTTCATTATTAACTATCTTCATCATATTACAGATAAAAAAAAAATTTAAAACGCTAAAAAAGATATTTGATTGTTAAAAAAAGAGAGGAACGATTAGAAGAATATAGATATATTTTAAAAAAAGCAGTGAAAAAGAAAAAAAAAGTAGCAAATAAAAAAAACAGTGAGAGAGAGATCAGAGAAGAAGAAGGGGATAGATTGACTATAAGTTGTTATTATTTTGCTCTAAAGTAACATTTAATGGTACATGGCTCAAATTAAGCCATTATTTTTCCTAATGACCCCATGTCCTTTTCCCTAATTAAAAGCAAATAAATCACCTAAGTTGCAAGAAGTTAAAAGTCGTGAACTTAATCATTAAGAGGAACATAGTCACTAGTAAACCTGAGACATTTAATTTTATGGACAATTAGGATGTTTTGCATAAAAGAATATGTTGCAACAAAATGATATATCGAATTGGAAAAAAACATTATACTCTGCGCTCTCTCTGAAAGGCCTGCCGGATTTCAGCAACCCGTTTATCTCTTGTCCTCAAGTAGAGGCTCGTCAATGCTCCCTTGTGTCCTTCTTGAGCTTGAAATGTCCTCACTCGACTTCTTAGGTGCTTGTCCTTGTTTACTTTGGCCTCCCTGTCGAATCCAATAGAAAACGTTAGCCATTTATATATCACAAAACACCATTCTGTCAAAACCAAACACATCTATAAAAATAGAAACATGCTTGCATTTTTCCTCTTTTGTCGTCATTTTAACTCTAATCTGAAGTAATACGAAAAGAACCAAAGAGAATAGTGCTTCAGTTCGTCGTAGTAATTAATACAACTAATAAAGGCTCTCATAACTTTTTCACTTGGATTTGTATGAACCCATTATATGAGCCACAATTTATTGGGAGGCACTAATCTTCGATGCAAGATTCTAGCAAGTTTGACAATTTCCAGCTCCCACCCCTCACTGATTTGTCCACTTCACAAAGGCTTTTAGTTGACAATGGTAAATAACTATGAGCGGAGAGACATGCAAAACGATATGACTAGCTTTACACATACACTTGATTAAATCAGTAGCACACGAGAAGCTCTTTGCCAATGCAGTCAATATGTCTTAACAATACTTACCATTAAAATGTGAATCCACATTTTGGCAATTCAAGAAATAATCATGTGGAATCTTGACTTTCAAGAATTTTACATCATCTATCAGGAGAGTCCTATACGATATATCCATAATGTGTACTTACAGCTGCCTTTTGAGTTGTCAACCTCCGGATTGAAGGTGCTCGCGCTACTGATGAAGCAGCAGCAGCTGCAGCCACACGTATCCTGTAAACATTGGAAGAACATTACTATCTGCTCTTCAACATCAATAATACTGATCAGGTGAAACTAACGTTCCCGATTCTCAAGCACCTTTTATGTACATCAACGTACTCATCGGTCTCATCCACAATTTCCTCCTGCACCAGTGACAAGTTTCTAAAATGTAAGTTTAATCTGTTATAGCCAACTGCGTGACAGAGTTAGAAATCCATAAGCCCAAAGAATAACCTGTAACAGCTCTTCAAATACATCTTCCAAGGTGATAATACCTATTACTTCAGCATCCTCAATATCATCTGATGAATGAGGCACACTATTTGTCACTGCATCACCGGATGTTGGTACTACTGGCAGTGTAGCCGTCTCAATATCAACGACGACATTATCTGATTTCCCATTCTTTTTCATCAGAAGAGGAGCAGTTTCTTGAGAATTTTCACTGTTGACTTCATGTTTCTGTTCCCCAACAACAGAGGGAGGCTTTTTGCTTTTCCCTTTAGCCTTCACCACTGCAGCCATATGACTGCTACCTTTTTGAAACTCGTTTAGTATGTCGTATAGCGGCATATCAGCAGGAACACTGACGAGATGTATGACAAGCAATTCTGTTAGGATATAAATATTAGTTCATACATGCAAAGACAGCCGGTGAACAACTAAACATTAATACCGTGGAATTCTGCGAATGGAAACTGCACTAACTGGTGTCTCTGTCTCCGCCCTTACTGTAAGAAGACTTTTTACCTAAAATTATTTTCAAAATTGATCACTTCACATGAGTATCAAGATTACATTTACGACTTGCTCTGACGGTGATAATTCAGAGCTCACCAGTAGAAGTCCAATAACATTCTTTGGATTTCCAGAGTAGACAGGAACACGGCTATGACCCCGTGCAAGGATTTTTCCCATTGCCTCCCTGCGATCAGGAAAAGAAAATATGTAACTTGACTGCTAAAATTAATAATCTAGATAACATATCCGGGGTTAAAATCACGAATGAATTGTTGCTTTTATTTATGTGCATACAACATCTTGAGAAGTAAAAAACACTTTTGGGTACCATTTAGATTCTCGGCAGCCAACCCAAAGGAAGAGAAAAAAATATTAGTCTTGTTAAGCATGATGGCTTCACATAGTTCACCACAAAATCACATGCATGTAGAGGTGAAGAAAAGTATCATTTAATCATTAGAACTGTTCAATCATTTTTGAGAAGTTAACCATCAACAGAAGTGTGGCAACAATGCACATCCATGCTCGGACAGTAGGTAAGCATTAGGTACTTGTTAAGTACTTGAGTATCAGTAACTACAGCCATACCGTGAGAGTGTAAAGGGTGTGCATAGTAAAAAGTGGCAAATATTTTATAGTAGAATCTCGTCGTGAAAAGGTTGTGTTTGTTTGAATTCTTCAAAACTAGAGTTTCCAATTTCAGTTTTTTGGGTTTTTGACAAATGTGTTTGTTTGGGCTATTTTGCCAAAAAAGAAAAATAAGTTAATATCTTTTGAAGATTTCCAAACTCAATTTTTCAAATCTTACAAAAACTTACATGTGCCATTCCTCTGCTCAAGAAAATCCCTTGAATACAAGTTTTGATGTTGTTGACCTGCTTTCTTTTCTTTGCTGATTCCTCTCGATGAAATTTTCAATCGAGTACTAAGTTCCTTATGGATGTATGCATGTTATCTAGGAACACTTTGGGGTTAACACCCATCTAAAGTAAGTTCAACAGCTCATCATTTAGACCACAACATTTAGAAACACAAAATAATATTTAACCAAATGTCAACTTCTTTTTGCAAACTCAAGTTTATGAAAACTTGAAACAAATGCCACCTAATATTTTGAAAACCAAGAAGCCTTTGAATAACTTGAAGAGCAAAAGACTTGGTTTGAATTATCACCAGTCCAGCTTTGAATTGACATCCAACGAAAATGTTGACTCGATGGGTGTCATAGCCTCCTCAGCAGTCTATCAATAGCAATTAAAAAAAGGAGTTAAGGAGAGAGAGAGAGGGAGGATCATCATACCAACATATTCCAGGTGTCAGTGATCTTGAGGTGAGTAAGAATAATATGTATTAGTATACTAGTCATAAAATGTATCACTATAAATTTCATTTATATTTTTTGGTGTAGATATGGGCTGGCTGCAACAGGTTTTCTGGAAAAAAAAATCAATAGACAGAAAAGTGAGAGAGTCTGGGATGTTTAACATTTTACTAGTGCACTGTACTGGACTTCAGCAAAGGGTAAGTTTGCAGAGAATTTATATTTATTTCTGAGTAACTTCTCCCCAGCAAAAGAATGGTGGAAAGAAACTGGTGCAGTTTCATAGATGGTCAAAGCTTGAGCAACGAATCATGGATCTCAGGACACTCATAAATTTTGTTAAGCAAAAAGTATCAAAAAGTCTCTTCTCAAAGAAATTTTATGCCTATAGAAAATAAAATAGGCAAGCAGGAGAATTTTTAAAGGCCAAGCATTACTGACTCCTGAAACCTTAAGCCTCAAAAACTATGGGAACAGGGACGCAGAATGAAACGAATATCAGGGATGGTAGTATCATTATCACTACCTTCTCGGTCAAATCCAGTGCTCCACTAATGATTGTTGTCTCATCATGTGTCAGATCACCTCCCTTTCCAGCCTGAAGAAAATTCCTATCAACAAATCATGGCTTTGGAAAATCTAAAGGAAACTCAATTCATGTTAACAACTAGTTTCAAGAAAATCATTGCTGCAAATTAAAAATATCTGACACTGACCTCTCGACTGTGGATAGAAACAAGGGCTTTTAACTGAGCTCGTCTAAATAGTACTTCATTATGTCCCAATACACAGTCTAGGATCTGGAAAGACACAACATCAAGTCAGAGGCTCTACTATTACAAAGAATGGCAACCTAGTTTTTGCAAAACTTAAAAGAACTTCACTTTAGTCAAGAGAAGCACAAAGGCTCAGTATAAAGTTTAAATGTAGCTTGATAAATAAAGATACAATTTCATTTCTTGATACAAGCAACTTCCAACGAATTAAAATCTGCAAACAGGAAACATCAACTTTCTTTCAAACAAAGTCAATATCATACAGATGATAATTGCTAGAGCACTGGTTAAATCAAAGGTGCAGAGACAGGCGGACAATTGGACTTTAGTACTTATTCTACTTGATCAGATTGTACGAGATTAGCTTGAGGGTGATTACACACACTCATATATATATATATATAATTTTTTTTGTTTCCCAGAATGGTCCAATGTACTAAGCATGTGTTAATATGATTAGGCTAGGAAGCATCAGCAGTCCCAACTACAAGCAAGCTCTGGTAATCCTTAAAATAAAATACCCTCACGAACATGTCCTTTCTTGTCTATTCAATGTCCAACAACAGAGGACTACATTAGCTGAAGTAGCTTGGAGCAAGCACCTAATAGAAGTCAGAACATGATCTGAAGTTTCAATGTTCAGTTAGGTAGGTCAACGTTGTTAATTTAAATATTCGAAACACCTTAGTCTGCAAAATGTCCTCAGTATCAGACTGATCAGTGATAAACTATACACTTTTGGCTGCAAGTAGTTTGCTATAATAACTATTTCTAGTCAATGAATCAAAATATTTTGCTAACATTGTAATTGGCAACAGGAAAAGGGAGGTAAGAAAAGTGAGTATCCGCAATAGGGCAAGTTATTATATTTACAAGACCACAACTATAGAGGCAACACAGACTCAATCAATTTAAATTTAACTCCATCAGAAGAGAGAAGCTACATCAATACTGATTTCCAAAAGCTACACATTTCCAGTCCTAGTGCAACCAAACTTCTAAGGCAAGAAAAAAAAAGAATGTAAAGCTAGGCCACCTTAGCTTCAAATGTCCATATTTACTGACAAACAAATTCATAGCTATTGCATGCCCTTGTAGAGTGCAGATATTCTCAAAAATAGGGAAGTGAAAACTCCTATCTTTTCAATGGCATAGACTAGAGTTAATTACTGTGACACAACAGGAGGCTAAAAGCTAATTGAACTGTGAAGTAAACGAACAACTCAGTAGATCAATTTAAATGCCGCTAAACATGGTACACTCAATTCTTCCAAAACCAAGAACTTGAACAAAAAATCGCTAGTAAGACAAAGGTTTCAGAAGAATTGGGGATGTCTGAAATAATGGCACTCCAAGTCAAGAATGTACAGTGTTTTTGTTTTTTGGAACACCTTCCTGGTAGAATTCCATATAAAATACTTGTAGTCCAATTACTTAAAGAGTGCAGTGATTATATACCTTTCCGATGGGGTAAGCAATAGGATAGCATAGGATCATCAAAATACGAACAAGCCAAACAAAGTTAGAGCCTACTGCAAGTCCATATCTGGTGCATATTGCTTGAGGAATAACCTGAAAAACAAAGATATCAGGAGGATCAAAGCATATGGATAGATCTTAAATGCTGGGATCCAGATTCAAATAGAGTGGCGCAATTTACCTCCCCAAAAAACAAAACGAAAGTTACTGATAATATAATGGCCAGATATTGGTTGAAAAGCTTATCCAGGTATAGAGGCAGGGCCTGAAAGGAAAAAAATAAATTATATAAAGACAGCACAACATATTTGATCGGGAAATCTTATTCCATGATTTGTTTAATATAATAATGATTCCACCGTCGGATATTGACATTTCTAATTGTGTGAAAACATAAATAAAAAAGTGAATGAGGTTACCTCCATTGCAGCAGCATTACAGAGAAGTAGTGTGACAAGAAGCTGATGTTGCTTCTGAACAACAGGAAGGATTGTAGCTGAAAAGATGGAATATGAGAAGTTGAGTATATAATAAGGAGATGCAGAATGAAATGATGAATTACGTACGTAAGTACCTGCTTGGTTTTTCTCAGAGGGTGTGCCACTTCGTTGAAGGATCTCAAGTTCGACGAGACCCAAAGACATGAGGCCTAATGTCAATCCAGACATAATTCCAGCGAAAAGTACAAGGAGACATGAGATCCCAGCGTACACGAACCAAGATACCGTCCCAAATGCTATTTCTGCCCCCAGACCGGAATGACACTTGGTTGCCATTCGAACCACTGCCACCGCATTCAATGGGTGCATTTTTTCTTTTCTCCTCCTTGCACACTCGTCAGCACAAGAAAATGTCCAACTATATTTTTGATCCCTCCTAACTTACCCTTCTCTTCCTTCCACAAAATAGCTATTCGTCTTCCTTTTTTTCTGTTACTTGCACACGACTATATTTTTTGCTTTTTCCCGAGTTTGGGGCTAAAATTGTCCCTTAACTATTAGAGTAGGTTCATTTTGGTCCTTCAAATATAACTCTGAGCATATTTAGTCCCTTAATTTTACTAAAGTGGAGCACTTTTGATCTCCCTAACAAAATCCGTTTAAAAATAATAGTGTTAAACCCATGTGGCACCCACGTGACTTGTAAAATACAAACTCATAGAGGTTAAGTATTAGCTATTATGAGTATATATTTAATTTTGCACGCTCTTAAACACAATTAAGAAGAAATTCGCACACCCTTCACCAAATTACTAGCTACGCCACTGATTTTAAGACCATTTTGTTACTGCAATTAAGAAAATGGTTATTTTTTTCGAGTGGGCAGATTATTGTGTTCTAAAGTATTGTCTTTAAATATAAATAGCTACTGCTACATTAATCCTAAAAAATTAAGAAGACAAGAAAGAAAGAAAATGTATATCAATTAAGAAAGAGATAACACTGTCAAATTTACACCGTTAGAAAATTATCCTTTTCGTTAATTTTTAACATTATTATGTTAGGAAGACCAAAAGTGCTTCACTTTAGTAAAGTTAAGGGACTAAATATGCTCAGGATTATATTTGAGGGACCAAAATGATCCTACTCTAATAGATGAGGGACAATTTTAGCCCCAAACTCGCTTTTTCCCCTTAGTTTACTTTAGCATACTTCTAATAAAAATACTAGACAAAATATATGGGCTTGGTCCTTAATTAATATATGGAAAAACTACATAAACAATCAAACATCCTTACCCTAATTACTAAATATCCCAATACTTTAAAATAATTATATTTATCCCATTAAATTGAATTACATGGTTAAAAAACTGTATCCATCACAATCCCTAAAAAAGAGCCTAAAATCACTCAACTTGTATCTAAAGGCAACGGTTGTTCTCTCTCTATAATCGTTTTCCCGAAATCACGCCTTCAACCAAGGCTCCATCTTCCACACGATCTTCCTCCACTTTTCAAAAAAATTTGGCGCTTGCTGGATCATAAGTTGAGGTTGGTAAAATTCGTTTTTCAACTTTTACTATAGTTTAGTTCTAAGTTATCATAATCTATAAGAGCAATTACTTGATAACGAATCAACGATTGCCTTCATGGATAACAAATCAGATAACTTGATAATACCAAGTAACCAACAATGGCCTTCATTTGATTTAGGTATATCTCAAATGGAGAACAATGAAGTGCCTTCTCCGACCTTTGTTCCGGCTGTTAGAGACTTTGAAGAAGAAGACTTTGTTGAAAATAGATCCAAATTTAGAAACGATCAAGTCAAAATTAATGAATTGCACAAAAATTTGAAATCAAGAACAAGGGACTCAAACCCAGATGTTATTTTCCAGTGTTACCAACTTGTTACAATGTATCCAGTGTTATTTTCCATGTATCCAAGTATACATATATCTATCTGAGTTGTAAATGTGTAACTTTTGTAAATTTAAGGTTTCAAATCAAAACAAAGCAATACGTATCCAGGGATAACATTGTAAGCAAATCTTGTGTTACATGTATCCAGGATTAATTCATGTTAACATGTATCCCAATACTACTGCAACCTGCTATTTGAGATGTTGGTAACATGTATCCTTAACACTGTTACAATGTATCCAAGATTACAAACTTGTATCCAATATTAACATGTATCCAAGTATACCTATATCTATTTGTTGTTTAGATGGGTATCCTTAGATATTGGGAAGTATCCTTAACACTGTTATAATATAATCTTGGATACAGTGTTAACAGTGTATCCAAGTATACCTATTGTTGTTTGATGTTTAAATGTGTATCCTTAGATATTTGAGATCTATTATTACCTGTATCCTGTATAATGGAGTTACTTGCTGGTTTGATGTGTATCCAAGTAATTTTAAATTGAAATTTGAATTCTCCAGTTGTTTGTGGAGATGAGGATACTGCAGATGAATTTCAAAGTGATTGACGCGTGATTTACTCCTCATTAATTGTAAATCTGTTATTTTCTTTTAAAGCGCCCTAATAGTAATAGATTTACAATTAATGATTTACTCCTCATTAATTGTAAATATTTTATTTTCTTTTAAAGCGTCATAATAGAAACAGATTTACCATTAATGAAGAGGTTATATGTATCCAGGATACACGAAAATACAAAGGATACACGCCTTTCCTTTTTTAAACTACCGGGGAAAATATAATATTTTAAAGTAGTGGGATAAAACGTAATTAGGGACCAAACTACTGTGTTTTATGTTGTTTACACTTAATATATTTCAAAAAGTTATCAATTTGGTCCAAAGATAATCACTATTTTCTTTGTCAAAATAAATCGAGGCCCTCAATATCTTTTTTGCATACACAACCTATTTAGCCCATGTGAAGACATTCTAAGCTTTCTTCCATACTCCATTGAATATATTCATAATAAAATTGCATTCTTTTCAGGTCTTACCTTGCATTGAAAGTTTTCTCATGTCTCTTTCAAGTTAGGGTTAGGAATTTTAATGTTGATTTGAATTCGAATTGAACAATACAAAAAGGTATCTTTATTGTCTAGTTTGATAGCTAACATGCAATTCACATATCGAGGGCTTTAATATATTTTGCCAGCAAAAATAACGATTGTCTTTACTTATACATAGTACCAAACTAGTCACCTTTTTGGAATATATTAAGGACCATTTACGTCATGTTTATCCATTAAGGACCAAATAAAACCGAAGTTCATACACTAAGGGCCATTTGATCATTTTCTCAACAAAAAAAGGCACAAAAAGTAATTACCATGTTAAAATAATGATCATAATCATTTAAATATTTGTGATAATAAATTTTTCAAAGTTGTAGAGGTCATATTATTTGAGGACAAGTTACCCTAAGCTTATTAAAGATTTCAGATTTGAGCCCTTAGAATAAAAAAGATTATGATAGAAAATGTTTCTCTTTCATGGGTCTTAGGCGACATGAAGCTGGATTAATTGAAGTCTCAAAACATATATTGAACATCTTGTAGGAATAAAAAGTTATCCAAAGCTTTCGTTGAATTTTAACTTGATATAAAACAACACTACAACTACTTGTTATTTATGTATTCCTTTGACAACTTGCTATTTATGAGATTGTTATTTTATTGTCACCTATAAACTGAAAGAACTAGGTTCTTTCGAAAACTAAGTAAAAAGGAAATCGCGGGATAAAAAACCAACACAAGGATATTTACTTGGAAAATTCCTTGCTCAAGGGAGGCAAAAATCATAACATATCTCCAATAGAATTTTTCCAAACTCTCCACTATAAATCGAGCAACTTTACGGTCACAACTCTCTGTACATCTAAGGAATTGACTCTAACAACACTTACCCCAATCCTAAAAAATTCTCCCTAATTATTGATACCTTCTCCAACTCCTTCAGAGACTCTAGCCAGTCCATGAAGCCCTTTAAAATACAAAACCAACACCTAATAAAAATCACTAGGAATGCAAAAAGTGTATAGTTAACGATCACAAGAATCTAACGATTACAACTCAAAAACTGTATGAATAACACTAGATAGGAACAAGTTCTTCTCGTTATTGTAGTTGACTCTTCTTCTTCAAACGACTAGTATAGATCTCTCTCTGTGTCTCTCTCTCTCTTGTGGTGGTGACCTCCAAAGCATCAATGTTTTTCTTTATATGGGAGTAGATAACCACTTGTATCTCTCCAAATCCAACCAAGACTTGATTCAGGAATAAAAAAACCTCTTCTTGTTTGACTTAGTTTGGATTCACACGTATGGATAACTTCTCCTTATTAATCCAAGATATTTTCATGTGTTCAATTATGGTAATGTTTCCATATCTTGAACTTATGTTCTGTCATGATTAAAAATCCACAAGGGCTATGATGACACCTACAGACTCCCTCGACAGTTAAGACAAACCACCACCCAACTAATTCAAAAGTAAAGACATAAAGCAGAAGTAAGACATTGAAGAGTTTAAAACCATATGCAATTTTTAATATAAACCAAGTGCGGAAAGATAAAAAAATACCACCCCCAAGACTTGCTGGCATGTGTACAAGAGAGACTATGATTATAGTACAATTGTTTAATAACTGATACACTGTCTGAAAGATAAAAAAAAGACAAAATATAAAGCATAAAAGGAGTCTGACCCAACATATCAGCCAGACAACTCACCAAGGATCTCCTGAAGTAAGGCCTTGGACTCAAATTAATCAACACAACCCACTTGTGCTCTGAATGCAGTCTGCACCAAAAAAGAGTGCGGTAAGTGTAATATGAGTACGAGAAGAACATGTTGTCAGTAGGTATCATAGACCGATAATGGTGGAGTAACGACAATTATATCATATAAAGAATGAAATTTACCTCAACAAGATCACCTTAACACATAAATAGTTTAAGTGAAGTGACATAAAGAAATCAAGTATCACTAACTTAGACAATTGCTTATAAATCTCAAGTAGATAGAAATTATATGCAATGATGTACAATGTAGTGCACTGGCCATAGTATCAAACTAGTCTACACGTGCTTCCATCGATGGTCTACCAAGAGCAGCTACCCATGGATAACTCGTGAGGTCCATATACCCTGTTGCAGCATGAAACTCCATCCTGTTGTAGTGTGCAACCCAAACCTATTATGACGTGTAACCCGATCCTATTGTGGCATGCAACCTGAACCATAAATAATATTATTTAAACAGTGCCTCTAGGTAACTCAATCTTCATAATGGTACGATATAATATCCTATTCTGAGAGATGCAGGTAGCACATAAGCAGTTCAAATCGTATATTGTCTATCAGATAAGTCCCAACCTAGATTTGCATATGAGTATGCCATTCCTATCAATATATCGATGATAATGTACCCTTCACAAAATGTCGGTGCCCATAAGAGTACTCATCACAACCATGAGTAAAAGACCCCCAACACACCCTAAACCCATTATTTTTTATACAATATAAAAATATCCTCAAGCATAGTCTAGAAAGTAAGCAATGACCTACCTCGAATATCGAGTAATGCCCATGAACCCTCACAAAAATGTCTTCCCATTATAAATTGCCTCGAAATAATTCCAATCTATCAATAACATACTCTTCGTGAATATACAAATCTATTGATACCCATATTGTATACTTCTATCCTGAGCCCAAAAAGTCAACCCTGAGCGTCTAAGGTCAAAACTATAATTTTATATCAAAATTAGTTTACCAGTAAAATAAGGGTCACAAATCTAAAATTTCATCAAAACTTAGTCCAAATCATCAAAATATGATTCACCAACTCTAGGTATAAACCCTCAAAGTTCTAACACTCAAACGTGGATTAAATCATGAAATAAATGATGGAATAATGAGAAAGTATCAAAAATAAGGTTAGATTGTTAACTCTATGATGAATCGTGCAAATATCCCCTTGAAATTGCCAAAATCTGAGCTCCCAAGATTCAAAAATCAAATTATGAAGTCTAAGTTTGAAATACAAAATTAATAGGGTTCTATCGAGGTATCGTCGCTGAAGCAAAACAATATCACACCTGCAACATCATCGAAGCGAAAGCCTAGTTGCAGAAGTGGGGCAAGCCTAGTTGCAGAAGTGGGGCCCATTAACTCACAGCTAACTTCACAAGTACAACACCTAATTCCAAGGGCAAAGTTATGGAGAAAAAGTTCATTTTGCAAAAGCAAAAACCCTCGTCCTCCCACAGACGCATAGAAGTAGAAACCTCTCGCAGGCATAACCTTGTTGATGGGAAAAATTCTTCGCAAAAATGAGATCTGGTGCACAGTGCACCCTTTGCAGAAGTGGATAAGAGATCTCAGGAGCGATCTTCCATGTTGATACGCTCAAAATTATGTATTAAGATGATGTAATATGGTCGTATACAAATATAGTAACCCAAACAAAGATATAGTTGAATCGCACAAGGAATTAGGAGAAATAATATAGATTGGATAAATACTTTATTGACGGTTTAGATTCCATTATGTGAAAATAGAAAAGATCTTTCTTTCTAAATTAGGAGTGCAATAATAACTTGAGTTTAAACTTTAGATGAAAGAACTAAGTGTCACGCCCTAAACGCGGGGAGATGCGATCGGTACCTAGTGCCTCACTTGACTGAGCGAACCAACTGAAACCAAACCAAATAACACATAAGGGCCAACACAACCAATATAAATTAAAAGAAATGCAATTGAGAAACTCAAAATATAATGAAAGTACAACACAAAGCCGTACATACCACTGTCTAAAACAATAGATAACGACAAGGCCAATATGGCCACAACTGACTTACAAGACCCACAACAGATGTCTACAAGCCTCTAAAATCACAACTGCTATCACCTAGTTGGGACAGAGCCCAGACATACCCATTAGCTATATAAAGAAAAATATGATTCTAGACTCAACAACTTCAAAAAAGGACAGAGCATACCAACCACCAACTAAACTTGACCACACATAATGAGGACCCCTGTCTACCTTATAACCCACAGGCATAAATATTATGACCCTAGATAATAGGGATGTGAGTACAAAATAATGAACTGAATGTGCAAGGTGATGGAATAATCGAAAACAACACAACTCAAAACTGAAAGCACAATATGAACATACGTAATCTGCATAAAATAAAAAACACACATAAACCACACTACATGTGTAGTTTGTATCCAATTTCCTTGTTCCTAAGGTAAATCACATAAATAACAAGCAGTTTAACCATCAACCAATAAGCAACACAAGCCCTATAAGCTCGGCAGGTGCCAACTATAATGAAATGATAATATGCAATGTAATTAAAATAGAACAAATTACAGCCTCAAACAATCTTACTTGGTCGTACCTCAGATCACCGAACCATAGCAACTACAATACGAACAACCTGCTGTCGATAACTTGCAGCCGAACATACCTATCCTCAAATCATCTTATGTCACTATAGTACAACTAAATACACTAAACCCCATAGTCCCTATACACAACTGACAACAATAATTCAAAGCCATAATATGCAATGATATAGAATATAATGTAATAAAATACATGTAGTATAGGTGAACACCCCCGATCCATAGACTCAAAGGCATGAAGTGATTGTGGTGTAGGCAAATACCTCAATCCCTGGTCTTAAAAGCATGAAATTGTAACATTTCAAGTTTCCAGGATAAGATTTGAACCTTTTTAAGTGTGTAGTTAGACCCGTACTCGATGAATTTTATGGTAGCTACATGTTAAGATCAATTTTTAAGTTTGGGAAGTGCACTGGATATGATTTAGTGTCTTAAATAACCTCTAGCATAAGTTAAGTTAAAAGCTTTTCTACCGATTAAGTTTTCCTATAAGTTCATACAAGGGTCAACTTTAAACGAGCATTCCTCCCATTATATGAAGAGTTACATGGCCCATGACCTACCAAATTAAAAGTTTTTAAGTCTTCTTTCCAATGCAGAAACCTTCTTGTCAAACTGAGGTTAGAGTCAAAGGTTATATTCATTTTACTTTTGACCAACTTTTTGTAATAATGTGCAGCCGTATATCATGATGTGCAGGCCACATGATAATGACCAATTCCAACTCTCACTAAGAGAAGGTGTACGTGGTCATTATCGAATATAATTACCCAACTCAATGAGTCGGGGTCGATCCCACATGGACTAGTTAGTAATTAGACTGAGTTTCATATTGCAAATTCACTTAGGTAAGCATTTTGTATCAAAATAATAATAATAAAAATTGGAGGAAAAGGTTGTTTGTAACTAGAAATTTTGCCAAAAGCAAGTAAACACGAGTTAACACAATTGTTAAACTATCAAGATTGAAAAACCAGGGGTGTGCTTTTGATGGGATAATCACTTGTAATTGGGATTAAATACTTGACTTAGATTTGATTATGATACTAATAGCCTTGGTTAGGGTTATGCTAATTGTTTTTCAACCAATAAACATATATCCATTGGATTCTCTCAAACTCCAAAGCTTTTACAATTAACCCAACTAAATAGCTTAAGTAGGTCAAGCTATCTCTAGCCTCAACCCTTAGATTGGAAAACCCCAAATCCTTACCATGAGTTCTTATCCAATTCTAATCCTCTTTCTCAATCTAGATCAAAATTAGAGAACTAAATCAATGTTTTTTTTGGCAATAAACTATAAAATATTATTACCATAACCCACAATTTTTCTCCAAAGCAAAAACTACTACAAAATAGCAAACTATAACCATCCCCCCTAAATAGTTGTGACATAGCTTGACTAAGAACATAACCTATCAATTAAATAGGTGCATCTCCTAGCTTTCTGTGAGATCCTGAAAGGGTCCAATCTCGTACATATATTGAACTGAATTTGCTGTACCACCTGGTGCTGCTAAAGACTGCAATCCCTGAAGATCCTCAAGTTTCTAGCTTGCCAAATGGAATAAATCATAGCACCATACACTGCTGCAACAACCTCTTTTTTGAGCCTACTCCAGTGCCTTTTCTTCATCCATTCCAAACACTCCTGAATCCCCACTGGTGGTGATAGAATACTTGTCCATGCAACAGTGTCCCTCCAAAGCATAGAATCCCACTGACAGTGAGAAAAAAGGTGCCTGAAGTCCTCCAATTGTATTTGATCACACATGAAACATATAGCATTAGCATAATTCGATCAATCCCTGAGACTACACCCTGGACGTAACACGGGACCTAGAACCACAAGTGGCCCCAAGTTAACCCTTTATGCTGGCATAATTCATGAGTGTAACACCCCAAAAATTCTAAGCCAAATCTGAATCGTTCTTCATGTGTTGTTAGACCCGAACTAGATAAATTTTCTATGTATCTAAGTATTAAGACTTATTATGAAGTTTTAAAGGTGTATTAAATATGAATTAGAGTCATAAAGAACCTCTAGCTCAAAGTTGAGTTAAAAGCTTTCTTACCGATTGATTTTTAGTGTAAGATTTTTCAAGGGTTAATTTCAAACGATCATAACTCCCAGAATATAAAGAGTTATGTAGCCTAGTACCCACCAAATTAAAGGTCTTTTAATCTTATTTCCAACGCCTCCAACCGCGCATTAATCCAAGTTCGGAGCAAAAGGTTATCAGTATTTTACTAAATGGTGTTTGTCTGTCAAAATGACAGATAGCAACCACGAGGAGGTTCCACGGGTCGTGGAAGTTTCCACGAGTCATGAAACCAACTCGTGGAAATCAGTACAGAGGCCTGAAAAGTCCCCTAGAATCACGACCTTCATTCCACGGACCGTGATTCATTTCACGGGCCGTGATTCATATCCGTGGAAGCCTTTGACAAACAACAACAACAACATACCCAGTGTATTCCCACAGCGTGGGGTCTGGGGAGGGTAGAGTGTACGCAGTCTATACCACTACCTCAGAGGTGAGGTAAGCCTTTGACAAAATTTTCTGAAATTTTTAGACTCTTTTCCCAGGGGTAATTTTGTAATTTTCCACTCTTTTAACTCCTAAGTTAAGTCATTTTGGGCAAATTAGAAGGGGTTTTATTCCCACTTAGCCTAAGTTCTCTTCCATTCTCTCAATCAAGTTCCAAGGGAAGAAAAAGGTCTCTATTCTCCAAGCTTCAAGCTAAGGATTCCATCTTCAAGTCTCCATCCTCAAGTCCCAAGTTAGGAAAGCTCAATTCAGGTATGTGAGTATTCAATATGGGTTCCTTTCACCCTTGTGCCCAAAACTCCAACCTTCTAAATTGATTTTATGAATTTTCAAATTAGGGTTCTTACCAAATTCTCATGGGTTTCTTTACAAATTATTTCCTCATGATTCTTCTATGGATTTTGACTCTAAATTGCATGATTTTGCATGGGTTTTTATAAGTGGTTTCCTATTCATGATTTTAAGGATAATCCTTATCCAATTTAAGAAACTTGGGTTATTACCCAAATTGGGGAAAACTTATGGGTGCAGTTTTAAAGCATAAGTTTATGGTTTTTCATTACGTATCTATAATTTAATTGAAGTTACTTAGTTGATTTTAAAAGCCCATATATTGATGGTGAATTTTAGCATGATTTCTTTGAATTGCATGTCTTCAAGCAAAATTGGTATATTTAGATAACATGACCTCTATTTTTATGAAATTGCATGCCTAATTCTTCAAGCTATGATATTAGAAGGAAAGTATATTTTGAATTATGGTTTTGCAAAGATTTAAGACTCATGACTTGTGAATTGCATGACATCAGATATGTCCTTATGCTTTTTCAACAGTTTTGGACGTTAGATATGTCCCTATGTTTTATGAAAGGTTTGGCATCCAGATATGTCTAACTAAGTTATGAAATATTTTGACATCAGATATGTCACAAGTATTATGAGATATATGTATATGTTTTAAGAGTAGTATTTAGCACCGAGTTGGATAGGGTGAGAGTACCCTTAGTCCCAGAACTACGTGCCCCCGTAGGTTCTAAGTCCCCTCAGTTGGGCATCAAATTTAGTGATCATGCCACAATCATGCCTTTATACCCTGGCAAGGTATATTGGGTCCCCTCAATGGGGCGGATACATCGGATTCCATGTAGCTCACATGGTCTATGTCGGTTAAGAGAACCTCCCACAAAAGCTAGTTTTCATGAAAAGATTGTATTGACTCTTTGCTTTTAGATTTCAGACTTACTACTTATGACTTAGATTTGATTATGTTTTCAGCTTATGATATTGGATTGAGTCATTACATTACAGATTCTACTATTCTCATATGCTTTAAGCTTCAAGGATATTTTAAGCATGTTTTATCACAAATTATGCATGATCTCAGTTTTAAGCATGCTTCTAAGTATATTTCATCATATCACATACATATCTCACATACTCGGTACATCTTATAGTGGTGACGCATATTTGCGCTGCATCCTCTTGATGATGCAGACTCAGGTTCCCTCCCTCAGGCACATGACTAGAGATCGCAGGCCATTCCAGTCAGTGTTGGTGAGTCTTCATTATTCGAGGGCTAGTTATGATCTTAGTATTCTGTATGGCTGTTTACTTTCATACTTTGAGCTAGCTAGAGTCTTGTCCTAACAACTCCTTATGTCATGTAGAGGCTTTTCAGACATAGAAAGTATTCGAGTCTCCCTTTTGGATTATGTTTCTTATTGACTTCATCATTTATGGATTGGGTTGCCTAGCTTTCTATTTATGCTTCCGCTATGTTTCCTCGTGTATGCCTATGTTATGCTATGACCAAGGGTTAACTTGGGGTACTTGTGGTCTCGAGTCCCGTGTTACGTCTAGGGGGTAGCCTCGGGGTGTGATAATGAGCAACTGAATAGAAACATATGAACTGAAAAACATTATGCGAAAGCTGAAATGTGCTGAGCTCTTGTAAGAAATATTATAACAAAATGAACTTTCATAAACTGAGATACAAAAGCATTTTAAAATTGATACAACTAACTAACTGACTGTCTGTCTGTCTATGAAGCCTCTATTAATACTGACTACAGTTAATCGGGATATGACCCCCAACTAGGTATAATCAATATATAAGAACCAAAAATAAACTGCCATGACTACTAACTGACTAGAGTTCCCGAATAAAGAGAACCCATCCCCTGCTGGCTGGAAGCTGCGATCTATCTGACCATGATCCTGGGAGCTAGCACTGAAACCTACATCATAAAATGATGCAGCGTAAGGAAAATATGTGGTCAGTACCTTGAATGTACTAAGAATGTGAGATAATGCACTAACTTTGAAATCATGAGAAAACATGTATATACTGAAAAAATAACTAAATACTGGACTAAATCTTAATTTGGTAGCACTGGAAAGAAGACTCAAAAAACTTTAATTTGGTGGGTACTAGGCCACCTAAATCTTTATATTCTAGGAGTAATGGTCGTTTGAAGTTGAACCTAGTTTAGTCTTACATGAAAACTTATGTTTTTGGGGTGCTTTCAACTTTACTTGATGATAGGAGTTTCTTATGAACATGATTTGCATCCAAAGAACTCACCACACTAGGGAAATGATCATTACACTCATGGAAATGGTTAGGGTCTTAGCTTAGAATTTTTTGGGTGTTACAATATCTCCCCCTTGGGATCATTCGTCCTCGAATGAAGACTGACTAGGCTGAGGTGGTAGGGAAAGAGATGCAATCCCACCAATTGAGTTCTAAAAGCATGAGTACTGAAATGGTAACTGATTTCTGACTGAAATATGAACTGAGATGGATTCTTGAGACCTATATGCATACTGAGAGAATAAGAACACCGATAGGACATGAAACTGAATATCCAACATGATAACTAGTCTGGAGTGAGAGTAGGGACTTAGCTGAAACTCATAAAGAATGAATGCATTTTTAGAAATTATAGTTAGCTAAAAGGAACATAAAGCTGAGAGGAGTAACTGTATGAGAAAACTATTCTCTTCTAGACTGAGCTTACCAGCATGGACTGAACTGAACTTAGGGGCTTTTGGCCTTAAGAATGATTATCGATAGGTTTGAACTGATCTGATGTGAGATGTCTACTATCTTGCTAGTTGAAGCTACTGGACATAAAGTATGAGCACCCTGAGTAGGGAGTAAGAACAAGACTATTACTGCCTTAAACAATACAGTTGAACACCTTTAAGCTTAGGCACACCCTTTAAATACAGTAACTCCTCTGAATACCATACTTACCATTTGCAACTAAAATTCTCATCATTGCACATGTAGATGCTTAGGTCTGAGCCTAACTACCTTATTTCACCATGTTCAAGCCTATCTCAACTATATCTTTTGCATCTAGTGTTATCTCCCAAGAATACTGTTCCTTTATATCACAAAAGACAATGAACCTTGAGCTCTAATCAAGGGGTCACTAGTCGCACAGAGCAAAGGCCCACATGTATTTCATCACGACATTCAACCATATTACTATGATCATCTTATGGATTCTTTGTAGCTGACACTATATGAGACTTTTCGTCTTCCCTAGCATATCTAAAAGCTGCAATTTCAAGAACTTTTATAAAGAGGCACATTACAATTTCTCATCTAACTATTACACATGAATATTCCTTACCTCGCATTTTGCCCACATCTACAAGCTAAGGTGGAACTAGTACGCCAAAAAGGAAACATCTACTACTTTCCATCTAGGCTACTACTTAGCCTCCTCCACTAACAGCAATGACAACATAAGCCAAGATCACTGAAGGAAAAGAGTGGGGGCATGAGCATCACAAATAAAGGAATACTGATCGGTCTTGACTTATACTTAGCGTGATCTATCCACTCAAGGTGAGGTCTGAGAAGTTAAGGGCAAAAGCCTAAGTGTCTCACATTTGGGACATATGAAACATGGTTAGAGTAAGGAAATCATAAGCACGAACTATTAAATAAATCTGGTTTGAGCATATATATGATGTAGCATGATTTCATTAGCCATTAAGGCATATCTTGAGGATTGAACTAAGTACATAAAACTGAGCATACGGTGAGACATGAGTGTACATATATAACGAGTCTCATGGCATAAGGCTGGGATTACATAGAGTCATAGAGCAAGACTGGAATAATTATCTGGAGAAATTTCTATTTGTTTTAAGAGCTGAGCATGCACATAAATCTGTATGGAGTGTATAAACATAGCAATGAGCATGACATATACGTCTGAGTATAATGCCATCTTGACTGAAGTACTAGGAAATCCGCTGGAATAAGAATGAATTGATATCCCATCATAGCTCTTTCTAGAATTCTATACTAATTGAGTTGCAAGACTCGACTTGGTTCCTTATTCTATCATCTCTCCCTTAGCTCAAAGTCACCCCTCTAAGTCTATGGATCTCTCTCCCAAACTAGTCTAGAATAACTAACTCTTTTAAGGTTGGGGTATCACTATATTCCTGTACGTTAAACTCTCCCTGATAGGCTATAACTGAAGATGTTAAACCCTTGCTAGGTCTTCTTCAGAGGCATCTCTTAGCTTTCTCTTTACCCTTAAGGCTATCACTAGAGGGATCATACTCTTACTGGTGTATATAACCACTTCTTCGAACACTAAGCAATCTGACCCTTGATTATCTGTCTACTAATATCATATCTCTAAGTTCACATCCACCCAAATCAACTGAATCAAAACCATGCTAAGGGACTCAACATCGTTTATCTATAATCTCCTGAATATCATACAACAACACACTACTCTAGGTACACATCTACCTTTCTAATCCTTAAGGTTCTCTTCTTTATCTCATGACTTAGTCACAATTTACCAATTCATCTAGGGGTCACATATACATCTTACCTGCACCATCATACTCATTGAAAATTAATCAACTTAATTCTCTGCGTACATTATGTCAATTCTACTAGCTCAATTCCATAAAACTAGCATCACCATCCCCATCTTATAGTTACTATACTTCTAAATTCATACACATAGCTCTGGGGTAATATTACTACTTATAACACATAACATCTTAATTCACACTAACTCTCGAGTGATTTTTCTACCCAAACTCTCATAGAACCATACCCTTTGGCTGAAGCACCATTCATAGTAAATTGTCTGGAAGGGGGTCTGAGAGAACATTCTACTATAGGCTTAACTGCACGAGTGAAAAGGGTACATGCTTTTAAATCAGTAGACTTAATGCACTAGTGGGCTCCTCTCAATCCCTTAGGCAGTCTATTTTCTTTTTGGATGACTCTATCCAAGAGCATCACATTGATAGGAATCTGAACTTTACTATTCCTACCATCTCGAAGATGAGGCATGATTGGAGGAATTAGAGCAATGCACGAATTTGCATAAGTTCCTTAAGGAATAACTCTACTGCACGACCTGAAGTATGAAAGAAGGGAAACATTTCCTAAATTCCCTGTTGCCCCCTGATTATAAGTGTGGTGCATAACACACACATAAGCAAGACTCTACTAGACATGGCTTCACAGATATCCTAGGACACTTGAACTCTATGCTTTGATACCAAGTTTGTCATGCTTCAAGCCTACACCCTAGATGTAACATGGGACCTGAAACCACAAGTGGCCCCAAGTTAACCCTTCATGCTGGCATAATTCATGAGCAACTGAATAGAAACATATAAACTAAAAAATATTATGTGGAAGCTGAAATGTGCTGAGTTCTTGAAAGAAATATTATAAAAAAATGAACTTTTATAAACTAAGATACAAAAGCATTTGAAAACTGATACAACTAACTGACTGACTACAGTTAGTCGGGACATGACCCCAAACTAGTTCTAATCAATATATAAGAACTGAAAATAAACTGCTGTGACTACTAACTGACTAGAGTTCCCGAATAGGGAAAACCTATCCCTTGTTGGCCGGAAACTGCGATCTGTCTGACCATGATCTAGGAGCAAGCACTGAAACCTACATCATAAAATAATACAGCACAAGGAAAATATGCAGTCAGTACTTTGGATGTACTGAGCATGTGATATAATGCACTAACTTTGAAATCATGAGAAAACATGTATATACTGAAAACATAACTAAATACTGGACTAAGTATAAACATCTGAGAATGCATAAGTTAAACTGTAGAACATAAGCTCTTTTACTGAAGAGGGTGTAAATCATGTTTCTGAACTATAACTGTGAGATCATGATATTTTAAGATAAGTAAAACTATTATTTTGGGATCTATGGACTAAAAAGATAAATTGTGTCTGTAAATCATGAAATAGTGCAACTGAGCTAAAAACCATGAGTCATGCCAAAAGTCATGTGTAAAGTAAATCCTTAGGGGAGTTTCTTCTACTGAGCATGCTAAAAATACTGAAATAAGTGAACTGATGCAATGACTAAGTAGACAACATGTAACTGAATAATACTAGACTGAATAACTGACTACAAGGTTATGCGATAACTGAATCTAAACTGTTGGAGCTACTATTAATCGATATACCCCAAGCAGCTAACTATGGGGCCAAACTATAACCCTTACTGGGAGGGTGTTCATACCTTGCCGAGGGTACAAATATTTTCTGGCGTGGATCCACTAATCTAATGTCTAAAAGGGATTAGTGTGTCAAGCCTAATCTGATGGATGACCTCTTTTGAACCTATGGTTGTGCCGTAGTTCTAGGACTTAGGGACTTCTACTAAAGGTCTCAGTCTAAATTGACGGGTGAGCCTTCATACCTTCATCTGCTCGGTGCTAAGTCTACTCCCAACTGAATATGCAAGTAATAAATACAAACTGACTTACTGGAGCTCAAATACTGATTATTCTGAGAATGCATAATAATATTACTGGGACTGAAAGCATTTTATTTTTTTGAAAAGTTATAGGCTGATAAGTGGGTAATTTCATGCTTTAAGATTGAGTGCTAGTAAATTAGGCTAAATTCTGAAGAAAAGTTAATTCATGTGAAAATACTATAATTTCATGCTAAATTCTTGAAAAGAAAGATAATTTATGCAGAAGATACTGTAAATCCAGGCTAAGTCTGTTTCATCTAAATTCCAGGGATTTTAAGAAAATATCTGTAAAACTTCATACAATATCACATAAACGTGTATGGGAAACATATAGTATCATAATGAATTCAATTTTGTAAAAATATGCATAGTTGGGTATGAACCCTAGAATCATAGATTTGTAGAAATCATAATTGAAAACTGAACTTTGGTCATGAGGGTGAAAGAAGATCCTCATTGAATACCCACATACCTGTTTAATGGAGAATCTTGAACTGAAGCCTGGAGGATTTGATCTTGAGGATGAGCCCTAGATTTTTTCTTGGAAGAGGCTTGAGAGCGTACTATTTTCTGTCCTTAGATGTTTAGTCGAGTGAATGAGGGATTTGGTGACTGATTAACCCTTTAAAATCACCCTCAAAATGAGTTAAGCGATGTAGTATAGGATTAGTAAATAAGGAAAAGACTGAATTGCCCTCAACTAATTGAATTAGAAAACAAAAATCAGAGGTTCCGCTGATGGGTTCACTGGTCATGGAATGGGTTGACGGGTTGTCAATGCACTCATGGAATTTAGAGGACTTGATACTTTTCCGAAGGTGATTCCACAATTGACAAGACGGACCATCGTTCTAAATGACAACTCGTAAAATCACTCGTGAAAACCTGGGATAAAAGGCTAAAATTTGACATTCCACGGGTCATACCATGAATCGTGGTTTTGGTCTATGGGTTGTGGACTAACCCATTATTTTGTAGGTGAAAATTCTAAGATTCAGGTCTGTTTTCACAAGTCACAGTATGAACCGTGGTTCTGTTCCACGGGTCGTCATCCTGTCCGTGAAAACTGAAAGTGCTACAATAAAATACCTATAACTTTTTACACTGGACTCAGAATTATGCGCAGTTGGTGGCGTTAGAAAGAAGACTCAAAAAACTTTATTTGGTGGGTACTAGGCCACCTAACTATTTATATTCTAGGAGTAATGGTCATTTGAAGTTGACCCTAGTTTAGTCTTACATGAAAACTTATTTGGTTGGGGTGCTTTCAACTTAACTTGATGATAGGAGTTTCTTATGAACATGATTTTTCATCCAAAGCACTCACCACACTAGGTAAATGATCATTAAACTCATGGAAATGGTTTGGGTCTTAGCTTAGAATTTTTAGGGTGTTACAAATTCAGTCCCACTGAGTATAGTTGTAATGACCTATTCCATTGTTACACTGAAATAAATCATAAGCACCCGGCTAGAATATCCCTAGGTGAGAATTAAAAATTATCAGTCTAGTGTGAGCTTAGACTAAAATATAAATTTTATACCTTAGGGGTAATTCACATTTTATGTGACATTGTATGGAAGTGTGGTGTCTAAATATGGATAGCCAACATCTGTAGGATGCCATTGGAAGTTTTGCAATGAGATTCAGAGTCACAGAACTCCAGATATGATAGTTGCCGCATTTGGAATAATTGTGATGTCTATGAAATAATATGTGTTGCAAAATGGGGGTCTGGGAGTGAAATGCAGATGTTCTAGAAATCGTCCTTCACCGTGATGAAAGGATGCCTCATTGTGATGGTCTATCACAATAAGACAATCCTCATCGCAATGATCCATCACGATGGAAAGCCGTGTATCACGACAAGATTATGTGGCAGTATAATTGTGCGACCTATAGTTTTCTGAGTCATTCCTCTCATTATTCTACTTCGTCCTAGAGCTCTCAGAAGTGGTTTCTCCAAGAAAACTAGGGCAAATCCATAATTTAAGGTAAGTAATCCGTAGAACTCTTAATTAGTTGATTAATTATCTTTTATAGACGTTGGAGGGGGGGGGGAGAATTAATAGTGGATTTATTACAATTAATCCCTAGAAGCATTAACTTAGGGAAGAACCCTATGGGTAGGTGTGAAATTACATAAAATTAATCTTAAGTTGTGTTTTTAAGAGTTCTAACTTGAAATATCATTAGTTCTTAACATGTTAAAGGCTAGTGGGGAACCTTGGGTTTCATAAAGGTGAAACCTTTAGGCTAAAAAATGGTGGAAAAGACATGAACTTGATTAGAAACCTTGGGTTATTGATCCTTTGAACGTAATTGGTCTAATTAGAGATTAATTAACCCTTGAGGAATGCTAGAAATCTCGTTTAATGGATAGAATGATTGGTTTTTATTCCCAAAGCCCTAAATGAAGGGTAATTAGCTAATTACTCTTCTGTTATTGTTATTGTTAGACCTTGTGTATTTTGCAGAGATAATAAAGGACAAGGCAAAGGTGAAATAGCTTGCGGGTGTTATATTTTCACTCTAGGTAGGTTATGGTTTGAATTGGAGTTAAGAGTCACTTGATTACATATTTGTAGTGAAATTGTGTAACTTGTGATTGGTCTTCGAACATGGTTGAATTATATATGCTTTTCCTTGTTGTGCTTGTATGAATAGACTGAATGAACAGAAAGTGAATAGTGAGCTGAACTGGCTAAGTATCCTCAAGAATTAGGTTTGAGAGCCTAGTTATGAAGATATTATTGTTGATATATTGATATAGAGTGGATACCACACCAGTATGGTACATGGACACCTAAGATCCCCTGCAGGTCATGGCTAGTGGGCAGAAATAAGACCCATAGCATGTGTGTACACACTTTTACTCTTTTATTCTTATATAGTATTTCCATACTATATGTGGTAGTGAATTTGGCAGTGAACTGAGGTGAGACTAGAGGTACATGTGATGTGAGTAGAGGTTGATGGACATAGCGATACATGAGATAGTGGTTAAATGTGATTACTCTTTTCCTCTCGTGATGATATTTTATAAATTATGAACTTGAGATTGTTGCTGTTGAACTTGCATTAAAAATACTATATGTTGGTTGATTATGTACTAAGTGTTAAAGATTTGTTACATGTTATATGTTATACTATCTTCATGTTATATTGTTGAGTCGTCCTATGATACTTACCAGTACATTGTGTGTTGTACTAACAATACCTTGTGCTCTTCTTTTTGTTGAGTGCATACCGTGTTCTAGAGGCTGAGATGCGACTTCAGTTAGAGTAAAGAAACCAATTACAGATTTAAGGAGGAGTACTACTTTCCAGGCTGCCATGAATTATTCACGAGTTATTGTCCTTCTTCCGGACAATGGAACTCTTTTATCTTACTACTTTTAGACACTTTTGGATATCTTAGACTATGTTGGTTTTGAGTTCTGGACGATGACTTTTAGTTCTTGGGGATATATAAATTGTTGAATTCTGAATTTTTTTTATATTATATTAGGGGTTTGTTATTCATTTTTAATACAGACTGCTATTACTGTTTACACTTCTAAAATTGGTTAAGTTTGAGAGTTTGATTTGGGTGGTTTTGCTTTCCCACCGGAGGGTTAGCATGAGTTCCAATCACGGCTCATTTGGGTCATTACAAAGTTGGTATCAGAGCCTCGAGTTTGTTGATCTTGTCATACTAGAATGAGTCTAGTAGAGTCCTGCAGAATGGTATGAAGATATCTATATTTCTTTGCAAGAGGCTATAGGACTTTAGGAAACCTCAACTTTTTTTATTCCTCGTGCTATATCTTGATTCCAATTGGTATCAGAGGATCCAACTTGGTATCTAACCCTTTCACTCTTGTTGTCACATATAGTGAGGACACATACATCTGAAGCTAGGGAAGAAACACCTGAGTTAGTAGTTGAGGCTGCGATTCATGGTAGGGTCAGAGTCAGAGGTAGAGCCAGAGGAAGGAGATGAGGTGTGACCATCAGGGGTGGAGCTTGAGCTACAGCTCTGACTCGTGATAGGTCAGCATCTCTTCCTCCATAAGAGAATATTCTTGAGGTTATGGTAGAGGAAGAATTTCAAGTTGAGCACAATGAGGCAACAGAACCAGTCTAGGGAATGGGCGCGCAACTAGTTTAGGGAGGTGTGGCATAGGTCCCATTATCATCTGAGGTAATCTAGAGCAGGTTCTAAGCTCTTGTAGTAGATTAGAAGGGGATGGGGCTACTCCTGTGGTCCCTGTCATTCATTATTCGGTGACCCAACATGCTGCTGCTGTGGCTCTATAGTTAGATGCTACTTCTGAGATAGGGATGTTTCCACGACCGATGATAGGCCCAATGATGATAGGTGGTGAACACAAGCTCTTCTGCAAGTTTGTAAAAATAAGGCCTCCTATATTTCATTGATTGGAATCTGAGGACACCTATGAGTTCATCATAGACTGTTATAAGGTACTGCATAACATGGGCATTGTTGGGAGACATGGGGTGGACTTTATTTTGTTTTAGTTTCAAGGGTATGCCAAGATTTGGTGGAGGGAATTCATAGAGCGTACAATTACTAGAGCACTTTGCTATGACTTAGAGTTACTTCTATCAAGTCTTTCTAGAGAGGCATATTCCCCAGACTTTAAGGGACAGAAAGAAATACGAGTTCATCAATATTGAGCAAAGTGGTTCTTCTTTGGCTGCTTATGAAACTTGTTCCATGCATGAGGTATGTTTCTTTCATGCACGGAGTCTAATAGAGAGGGGATGTTTAGCCTTCCTAGCTCATCTTTGGGACACTAGTTTGGAGGTTCCATCTATTGAGTCGGTTCCAATAGTGTGTGAGTTGTAAGAGGTGTTTCCTGCAGACCTTATTGGTAGTCCACCTGACTAAGATATTAATTTCTTCATTGACTTAGAGCCGAACACTCATCCAATATCTATTCCTCCTTACATGATGGCATCAGATGAATTGAGAGAGCTTAAGGCTCAGTTCTAGGAGTTGTTGAGTAAGGGTTTCATCCGTCCGACTGCCTCCCCATGGGGTGATCTAGTGCTCTTTGTTAAAAATAAATATGGCAGTCTGTGCATGTGTATAGATTATAGACAACTCAATAAGGTTACTATTCATAACTAGTACCCTCTCCTTCGAATTGATGACCTATATGATCAGTTACAAGGGGATTCTATATTCTGTAAGATTGACTTAAGGTTTAGCTACCATCAGCTGAAAATCTGACCTTCAGATATTCCTAAGACTGCATATTGGATTCGATACAGGCACTACAAGTTTTTGGTAGTGTTATTTGGGCTGACCAACACCCCAACTGCTTTCATGGGCTTGAGAAATGAAGTATTCAAGCCCTATCTCGACTCCTTCATCATAGTCTTCATTGATGATATTCTGGTATATTCTAAGGATGATAAGGATCATAGGTATCATCTTAGAATTGTGTTGGGACTACTGAAAGAGAAGGAATTATATGCAAAGTTTTTGAAGTATGAGTTCTGGTTATCTTCTGTGTCCTTCTTGGGATATGTTGTTTTGAAAGATAGGGTGATAGTAGACCAACAGAAAATAGAAGCAGTTAAGAATTGGTCTAGGTCCACTTCGGTGATACAAGTCTATAGTTTTGTGGGATTAGCTAGCTTCTATCGCTGGTTTGTTAAGAGAGCTTCCAAAAGCTCAAGACCTTGTTTACCACAGCTCCCATCCTCGCCTTGCCAATTAAAGGTAAATACTTTATTATTTATTGTGATGCCTCACGGTTTGTTTTAGGTGCTATACATGTTGATGCAGGAACGAAATAGCATTGCCTATACTTCGAGACAACTCAAAGTGCATGAGAAGAACTACCCTACTCATGACTTAGAGTTGGCTGTAGTAATATTTTCTCTTAAGATTTGGAGGTACTATTTATACGAGGTTAGATGTGAAATGTTCACAGACCACCGTAGTTTGCAGCCTGTCTTCACTTAGAAAGATTTGAACTTGAGGCAACAGTGGTGGATGAAACTGCTTAAGGATTATGACATCACCATCTTGTACCATCCAGGTAAGGCTAATATGGTAGCGGATGCACCGAGAAGGAAGACTGAAAGTATGGGTAGCTTGGGTTCCCTGAGCAATGATAAATGACTGTTGGCTAGAGATATTCAAGCTCTGGCTAACAGCTTCACGAGGTTGGAAGTTTTTGAAAGGGGTGGCTTACTAGCATGTGTGGAGGCAAGAATCTCCTTTCTTGAGTAAATCAAGGGTAAGCAGTTTCTTGATGTGAAATTCAGCAGGATTTATGATAAGGTGTTGCAGAGTGAGGCCAAGAAGGCCATCGTAGATGAGGAAGGTGTTTTAAGAATTAAGGGGCGAGTTTGTGTGCCCTGAGTTGAAAAGTTAATACCCACCATTGTAGCAAAGGCTCACAGTTTGAAGTATTTTATACATCCTAGTGTGACCAAGATGTAGCGAGACCTAAAGCAACATTACTGGTAGGGTAGAATGAAGAAAGATAAAGTAGATTTTGTGGCTAAGTGCCAAAACTACCAACAAGTTAAATATGAGCATTAGAAACCTGGTGGTACACTTTAGAGGATGCTCATTCCTGAGTGTAAGTGGGAATGAATAGCCATGGATTTTGTGGTTGGCCTTCCCAAGACTTTGGGGAAGTACAATTTGATTTGGATTGTTGTTGACAGACTGATAAAATCTGCACACTTCATGCCTGTGTAGGTGACTTATAATGTATCCAAGCTAGCTAAGATTTATCTGAATGAGATTGTTCGATTGCATGAGGTGCCTATCTCTATTATTTCTGATTGGGGCACCAAGTTTACCTCCAATTTCTGGCAGATGTTGTACAAAGAGTTGGGGACAAGATTGGACTTTGAGTACAACATTCCACCCACAGACTGACAGGCAGTCTGAGCATAAAATTCAGGTGTTAAAGGACATGCTTCATGCATGTGTGATAGACTTTGGGGATCATTGGGATCAGTATCTAGCGATGTATGAGTTCGTATATAATAACAGTTACCACTCCACATAGATATTTCCCCGTTTAAAGTTTTGTATGTGAGGATATGTAGATCCACCATTGGATGGTTTCATTCATCTGAAGTGAAGCCTTTGGGTATAGACTTGGTAAGGGACTCTATGGAAAGGGTAAAGTTTATCCAAGGGAAACTTTTAGCGGCTGAAAACCAACAGAAAGAGTATGCAGACTGAAAAGTTAGAGATATGCACATTGCAGAAGGTGAGCACATTTTTCTCTAAGTCTCACCCATGAAGGGTGTTATGCATTTTGGAAAGTGAGGCAAGTTAAGTTTGAGGTACATTGCGCCCTTCAAGATTCTTCAGAAGGTGGGGCCTGTGGATTATAGGTTGGCTTTACCACCTAGTCTATCAGGAATTCATCCTGTATTTAATGTATCAATGCTTAAGAAGTACCACAAAATTATTTTCTTGAATTAGGTTATTAACTTGAATTTGGAAACTTTGAATTTGAAATAGGTTCTTGAGTTAGTTTTGGGTTTTGTTTTAGAATCTTGAATTAGTATTTAACTTTAACCTTTTGAATTAGGTTCTTGAATCTAAGTTTTTTTAAGCTAAGCTTTTTTAAGTTAAGTTTGTTAGTTTAAATTGTTAGTCTCTGTGAACCATAGTTTAGGTTAATTTTTTCTATTAGTTTTCAACTATAGGTTAGTGTTAGTTTTGAATTAGTTTCTTGAATTTGGAAATTTTGAATTAGTTTTGGCTTGTGCATACAGATGTCATCAGGTGATGGTGATCGAGGTCGTCCTAGTAAAAGTACTAGCAAGTCTAGTAAGTCTAGGAAGAGCTCTAGGAGGCCTATATAGCATGACGATATTCCAAGTCGTCTTTCATCTTTGCCACAGATTCGCTCTACTCCACTAGTGTCTGTCCCCGATGGCACTGGGAATCCCGCAGATTATCATGGTCCTAGACCCACTACTTCTCATCATCACATGACTTTAAAGCCTACACCCTCTATGCCTTTGCCACATAGTACGCCATACCCACATGATTCTTCTTCCCTCCACTTATCAAGCTTGCGACTTAGAGATACCAACTCTGAGTCTGAAACACAGACTTCTACACCCCCATTGACTCAGCATTATAGACTTCTACCATTACCTGCATCAGCACTTTCTGAGGAGGAAGATGACATAAATCTGAGACCCGGCGAGAAGGATGCCATTGGTAGAGTCATGATTCACCCTGATGGATCATCGTAAGTTTTTTTCTAATTAATTGATAAGTTTATTTTTTCATATTAATTAATTATTTATCACTTGATGATTATTATGTTCTTTACTAATGGTATCCCACAAAAGAGCCCCGACGTGCTCTAAAGGAGGCAGTTAGGAGGTTATTTACAGAACCTTGGAGCTCCTGGTCAGAGATTCCAAGATCGATCCAACATGCAATGTTTGATGAGTTTAAGATATATACATATATATATATATATTAACTTTTAATAATATACATACATATATATATATATATATATATATCATCTAACACTAATCATTTCTTTCTTTTAGACAATGTGTACTTGGAAGCGAAAGTACAATAAGATCATTTTCACTACTTTTGCGAGAAAGGCCAGTGCCAGGCTACGCCAATGGCTTCAAAAAATTCGGGATAGTAAGAAGTGTGGATCTTGGCTTCTACTTCATGTTCATGAGCAGCTTAAGAAGTATTGGGATTCATAAGAGTTCAAAGCATTATCTGAATAAAGCAAGAAAGCCAGAGGCAGTGTTAAAGGTGGATCGTTGCACATTATGGGTGCAAATAGTGTAGCGGACGTTGCAAGGAAAATACTAAGTAATAATATTAACCTTTTAACTTATATATATGTTTATATAAACTTGATTAAATAATATTATTTATATTACTTCATTATGTTAAATTTATTTTGTTTGCAGGAGAAGGACTTGGAGCGCCCTCCGACTCAGGCTGAGCTTTTTAAGAAAGACCACATAAGAGATTCAAAAAATGAGACAGATCCAGATGTATGGGTTTAACAGAGGGCTCAAGATGCCTATGTAAGTTTTAAAGTTTAAATATAATTAAAGTACATATATATATATATATATATATTTATTATGTATATATTATAATTTTTATTTTTTTATATGAGGGATGAGTTTGGACGTGTTTTGTCTGAGTATAGCCAGACTCAGCAAGGTCTAGGCTTGCCGATCGAGCCTACACCCAAGGAAGCCACTCAAATATGGACCGAAAAAGTGGCAGGGCAGAGACAAAAGGGGAGAGTCTATGGTCTAGGCTCTAGGAATGATTTGTGATAAATCCAGTCAGGACTCGATGGTATTGGATCTTTGCGGCAGGCTGCGGCGGTTGATGGTGTTTAGCTTTCACAAATGTCGCATCAGATCGCACATCTTACTAGGGCCTTGGCAGAATACAAGAGAAAATGGACTGAGACCACTGATGATTTGTCCAAGACTGTCTAGTCTTTTCAACAACAAATGTCATCCTTTGTTGGTCGTCGCCGTCGTAGTCATGTAGATCCTACTCCTTCCTCCTCATCATCAAGTGACGAAGTTACTGAGACTAGTGAAAATAAGGAGGAGTATGTGGATACTACCCCTCATTAGGATTGACTCATTTAGTTCATTTCCCTATACTTTTTGATAATTTGACACTTTGACACTTTTTTTAAGTTATTCAATACTTTGTAGGTCCTTTTGGTAAACCTTTTATGTGATTAGTCATCTTATTAATTGTAATTTAGTTTGTTGTTGATGTTGTAGTTGTTTTATGATTGTTGTGGCAGTAATTAGTGTTGCTTTGGGCTGTGTATTGAATTTATTTTGTAATTGGCAGGTGGTGCATTTTGAAAATGCAGGTTTCTGCATCTGGAAAAAATGCAAAAAAGCAACGGACAGGGTTTCTTTTGTCCATCGCTTTTCTAGAATTTCTTTTAAAAAATACCCACAAAATGTGATGGACAGGGTCACTTTTCTGGAAAAAGTTTACCAGAAAAAGCGACGATGTCCATCACTTTGTTCTTCAATTTCAAGAACAAAGCGACGGCGTCCGTCGGTTTTCTGGAAAAATAATTAAAAAAAATTCGTCACTTTTTACTTGGCGACGTAGTCTGTAGCTTTTATTGTGACACTGTCCATCACTTTTGAAAAAGCGGCAGGCCATTTTCCCACGAAAGTGACGCCGTCGCTTTTTCATCGCTTTTGGCCAAAAAAGCAATAGCCAGCGTTCCTTTTGGCCGTCTCTTTTTAGCTTTTTTTTAGTAGTGGAAGGACTTGATCTTCTTCTGTTTATTGAGGTCATTAAGTCCTCTCATATTCTATACCATCAACCTAACAATTCCCAGAAGGGAAAATGGTAGTGCTATGCCCCTCTTCTAACACCTCAACATTACTACTAAGAACATCCCTTCTCTATGTTTAAAGCCTTATAAGCATTAGTAGTTGGGACTATGGAATAGTTCCCTGAGCTCTGGTTCTTCCATCCAATAGTTTTAATTACATCCCCCTTTCCAGCTTTGTTCCATTTTCCCCGAGTTACATCACCCTTGGCAGCACTTTGCAGCAAGTGCCCCTCCTCTTTTATCCCCTTCCCCTCAGTAGCCTGATCTTGTCTAGTACCTAGTTCTAGTATAGGTGAATGGACAAGGACAACTTTCTTCTTCCTACATACATATTCCATTTTCCATATTTTTCACACCTTACATAATGTAGGTTGCCAATCATATATTACCTTCTGCTCTATTATTTTCCCTTTTTCATTCCTGAAGAAAATATGATCAGGCAATGCATCCCCAACTTGTACTTCAACCAACTATCTAGCAAAGTTTAACCCCATCTTCTTCTGAGTGTGCTTATCCACCATTAAAGGTTTACCCACAAGGGTACCAATCTTACTAAGACCCTTGGAACTCCAGTACTTGAAGTCTAAGCCTAGAGGTTTGATCCAAATTGGGACAGACTATAATTCTTCTCGAGGAAACTCCATGTCTAGGCTCTAAGCTTTGACAATGAATGGATTGTTATCAAGTTGATAAATTCCACCTTGTACAACCTCACTTTCCCCCTATGCAGAATCAAATCCAACAAGAATAATTCCATTTTTTATCATAACAATTTTGTTAATCCTAAACTTCCCGTAATGCCTCTTGATGTAGCTATTAAGCACTAAAAAGGGAGGGTGAGATCCGAGAACATAGCAAACCACAAAATTCATCCAGTAATCAAGTTTAGAGCCTATATCCTCCTTCTCTATCTCACATATTAGTTGTTCTCCTTTGATCTCTAGAGTTACATACTCTAACTTGAAGGCAGCATTAGAAATTTTTGAGATATAAAAATTATCTTATACATAGCCCTTATTCCCAATGTTTTCCCCAACCTGACGTACCTTTCTAGCAGAGTTTACTAATTCAGCTTCATCTGCCCAGGAGAGGCCACTCACACATATTAGAGTTTGAGTGAGTCTTTTCCATTCTACTTCATTCTCCCTTCCTTCAGCTAATTTCACTTTCACCGAAGTTCCATAAATATTTTGAGTCAGTGCAGTATCGTCCTTAGTCTGAAACCTGTAAGCCAACATCCCCACACAGTTGTGACCTCTCCCCACCTGAAACCACCATGATTAGAGTTGATTTCAGAGTTCCTTCATCATTACTAATTACTATTCCACTAATTTTTCCTTTAGCCTGAGCTGGATCCTTCTTCATGAAAGTTGCAGAAGGGCCAGAGTAAGTTCGTGCTGCTTTTTTATCATTCTTACCTACCAGATTCGAAGCTTTGAGTCTCCTTCCCATGGAGTGTGCACGCTAAGCTAACATGCACTAGGAGAGCTTAGAGCCTTCAATCCTTGAATAATACTCTTTAAAACTTGAAGGATTCAATGGATCCACACTTAATAATCAATTCTAAGCACTAATAATCAATAGTCAATCAAAAATTCATACACCCATCATGCACACACCCATAGATATGAATTTAGCTACTCATAATATTCGGAAAAGAAATTATACCATGTGGGTTAGCTTCAATTCCTTCCATAATAAGTAATTTGATTCAAATCTAAGATTTTTGTGTTCAACAATGGAGTTTTTCACCAAGATGGAGAAGATGAAGTCACTCTTGTACTTCCCTCTAAGTGTACTACAATTGCTAATCCAAAAGGGAAAAAATTTAAACTAAAAAGTATGTGCACAGTTCCCAAAAATGTCCTAAAATCTCCCTAAACACACTTGGGAAGTTCTAGACAAAATTGCCTCTTGGGCCACTTGTGTTAGACCTGTGAGCCACTTGCAGGCGTAAGTCTTTACTTGCGGCCCACAAGTCTTATATTTGATTTCCGGTGGTCTGCCTACGATCTTGCACGTGACATGCCTTCCATATGTATGGACTTGAGTTTGCATGTCTAGTGTAGGCTTCATTCTTAGGAATTAGCTTCTGCTTTCCTTTTGCGAAGAACTTGCGGCCCGTAGGTGCCCATTTGCATTCCACAAATGCACTTTAAATCTTGACTTATTTCTTTGGCTCTTTTACTTAGGTTTTGCCTTGTTTTCATGCATGTTGGGCTCAAATCCTTGTTCCACATCAAATTCCTATGAATGCCTGTACATAAGAGATGAATGACATAAAATCCATCTAATAAGCACAACATTGAGGCAATAATTCATGATTATGAGCTAAATAAATTGGTAGATTACCAACTAATCAAACCCCCAAACTTAAACTATTGGTTGTCCTCAAGCAAGACATTCACTAAGCAAAGAATTAACTCAACCTTCAAAGACAAAAGATCACACAAAAACTACGATGACTAAAATGACATAAGAAAAACAAGTAGACTCAAAACAAAAGGACTCAACAAGATACTAATCTCGATTGGTACCACCATGAATCATAAGGAAATCAAAAATTATTTCAAGAATCTTCACTATCAGTTCAAAAATGAGGAACATCTTCACTTAAAACAAAGCACTTAGCATCTAAAGTCATTGACACTAAACCTTCAAGACTTGCCTCAAAGTTCACTTCACAACTTAGTGCATTCATTCCCCTTAATTGAGGTCAAGACTTCACCATTTACACCAAAGTTGTAATTCCACTCACAACATGAGAGAATCCCACTCAAAATTATGAATTTCACAATCAATAGAGATTACAAGATAGAACAAATAAAATGCACACTCTCTCAAAGAAGTTTGAATGCACACACATAGAACTATAGGCTTGCCCTTCATGTAATTCACCACTAATATAGATTTGCAAAGCTCGGAATCACTAAAGAGTTGCAGGTAACTCTGAAGGTTAGGGTCAAGGGAAGGATACAATATAGGATAAGTGACTAGAGCCTCCCTAACGCTATCATTGGGCTTCAAGTACACCGCTCACATCATTGATTTTTCTTTACCTTATTCCTCCCTCCCACAACCCAAGCTTTCCCCAAACCATTCGTCCTAACACCTTGATTTTGCTCTTTAGCACTTAAAGAGGATAGGTAGAACCAATTTACTTCTTTTTGTCTCTTTCTTCAAACCTTGTTCATTTCAAGATATTCACACACTTTTTGCTAGGTGGTCCCCCCAAACTTAAGCTCATTACCACTTTTTGGTTTTGATTGCATACACCCCCAAACTTAGACTTTTTCCTACATCAATCACCCTACATTTTCATTCATGCCCCCCTTAAATTTAGGTGTTTATCCTACAACTTTACTTACTAACAAATTATGGAGGTGAGGTGCCAAAGATAGAGGATTCCAAAAAGGTAAAGGTATGTAACATGGTTGCCAAGAAAAAGGTTAAACACTCAATGGGGTTGACTAGGATTCATTGCAAGGGAAGGATTTTTTTTGGTAAAGTGACTATCCAAAGAGGGCCTAAGATCATCTTCCAATCCAAGAAACATCAAGGATTTTACCTTGAATCATATTCCGGGAAAAGTTCTAGACGACATGCATAAATAAGAACATGCTAAGTCCTTACCACACAAGGCATCACAAACACTTGGAGTTGTAAGCTATTCTCAAACCCAATTAAAGTGAATGACTTTTTTTTGGAAAGTTATTCCAAATTACAAGAGATTCATCTGTGGACCACGAGTCAAATAATGAATTGTAAGATCATGACAAGAGAATGCTTGAATTCTTTTCCCCTCTTTTCTCAAATTTTTAAATCATTTGCCAAGAAATTGTTTTGGTGGTCCTTCTCAAGAAAGTGATACTGACTTGAGTCAAGACACTAAAATTGACATTTTCTTATAAGAAAATCATCTCTCAATCTATCATAGGGAACTGCCACCTGATTTGAGACAAAAAATAAAGATAATAGGGAAAAACAAAAGATTTCTCCTTGGGAAAGATTCTTGGTATGAAGAAAACACTCAGAGTTTATTATAACTACTATTAACAAAGGAAAATTGGAACTATGCGCTCATGAATTCTTTGATGATTGAGGCCTGAAAAGGCACTAAGTGCGTATTTACAAATTGCACGGGTAGTAAGACAATTGACATATAGAACCAACCTGACAATGACATACACTCACATACAAGTATTAAAGATCAAGCCCGGTGAGGGCACAAAATATAAGCATATAAAAAACAAGCCCAACAAGGGCAAAATTTCATCATCCAAAACAACAAAAAAAATACAAACTAAGCCCGACAAGGGAATCAAATGTATCAAATAAATGCACACCCCCAACTAAAGAAATTCATTGTCCCCAATGCACATAATAAAAGAGTGTGACGAACTCCCAGAGTGGCACTAATCATCTAAGTGCCTATCCACCCAAGATGGAGCATCATCAAGCTGGGAATCCCAACCTATAAATTGAGCAATATCATGTATCGAGGCATCTATGGGTGGTTGGAGAGGGCTAAACTATGAAGCAAACTCCCATATATCCCGGTCATCACTATTAGGAACCTAGGAGCTTGAGCTAGCACTGGCTCAACGAGCATCATCGTCCTCTATATACAACTGTATAGTCTACTACATCTGCTGCGAGAAGGAGAGGTTCTGAGTTACCTCGACCGGCCTGATATACCTCTCGTATTGCTTCAATATCTAATCTTCCTGCCACACTCTCTCCCCCACACCAATCACCTAGAGGGATCTTTTCCCTCTGGGGTGATGCCAAGAAACATCTAAGAGACTGAGGTCAGGACCCAATAGTGTAGCATCTAATTTCATATGGTCCACCTCCTTCCTCAAGGAAACCACAAATCCCTCAAGTGTATTAATCTAGACACAATTTTCCTATACTTTCAAGGATCGACTCCATGGTCGCTTTGATGGCATTTCGAATTATAGTGGGGAGTTCTTTGGCGAGCTCACATAGCTGAGCATTATTTGAGAAAGTTGTATTGACAAGTTCATGGATATTACTCACTAAAGATGGCTGTAAGGAGGAAGAATTCCTAGGGGGTAGGGAATCAGCTTGCATATTTCCCAACACTGTGGGAGTAGGAATATTGGACTCTAACTATGAGGCAGAGGCACCAAGTGTACTAGCAGCCTATGATGTATCCAAGCCTAGTGTAAAATTCCTCTTTTTAAATGTAGAGGCATCCTTGCCCCGCTTCTTGTCTAGATGAATGACTCCACTAGTAAAAACCATTTTATCTAAAGGCCGAGGCAAGGAGTACAAACACAAAGACAAAGCATACTGATGAGGATGATAAAAGGCATGGAGGTGGCCTGGTGCCTATTTCCTTTTGAATTGCACAACTATTATTTCACCCCCATTTATGTGAATCTCTTTCATGATACAAGCAATTAGAATAGCAGACTTAATAGAGACTTGATTATTATTCTTCGATGGTATGATCTTTGAGAAAGTAAAGTCAAGCCACAACTTAGCTTTGAACTTGAGATCTTGACAATATATTGCTCCCCTATTCATGGCCCACAAAGGCTGATCGTCAGCAATAATACCAGCCACCAAAGCAAACTGTTCGCCTTTAGTAGCTGTTCTAGTAGAAAACTCCATCCCTGAAGTATCGGCTCCTCCCAGTAAATATAATTAATGGCTTCATGGGTGATGACTACCTTTTCCCCCCACACCAGGACATATTGTAAGCAGGGGAAATTAGCCTGTGTATTTCATCAAGTCTTGTCTTGCTCGGTACGAGGCACATAATTCCCACACTAATTCTGGAAAATAAGGCCTCCATGTCTAAGTAAAGGGATCCTAATAACGCACCTCAAACAACCTTGTCATATTGGGTAGATTATCCTTTAGAGCTGCCAAATTGAACTGTTGTTCCTGTAATTGGCCTCTTCTCACAGAAACACAGAAAGTTGGACTTCATGCCTTCAACACAAGAGTGGAACCTATCCTCTTAAATCACTGGTGCAGAAGGAAGTATTTGCATAGTAGGTGGAGGGACCTTGGATTTTCCCTTAGTATTCTTTTTACCCAAGGCCTTGCCTTTTCTCTTGGCTGGAGCCTTTTTAGCATTCCTATCAGGATTGGTTCTGTATGAAGACATTGCATGCATAACAATGTAAATGCCAAAGAAGACAAAGAAAACAAAATCTTTTTGTGTTTTTAAGATTAATCATAAAGAAACAACTAGAAGAAACAAAATAATGAGAAGAAAAAAGATTCTTCCTCCTGCACATGATATTCTATCAATAATATACATTAATACATGTAATCCTTCTATATCAACATAGCACATTTAGATCAAAAACTCAATTATAATGATGATTATCCCTTAAAAATTACATCACCCAATCTATCATAGGGTCAAATAATTTATCATAATAGAGCGGGGTTACTCAAACTTTATCCCTAACTAAAATCAGGCTACGAATCAATACAAATAAGTATGTATTCACAATATTAGACATAATCCACCATTTTAACATATCATTAAAGAGCAATAGACCCAAATTTAATTTCATCCAAAATAGACCAAAGGAAAAATGGGAATGGGGAAACACACTAACATGCTTTCAATAATGATACTCTCAATAAGAAAAAATTAAGAATTTAAACTTAAAAGTTCCATACCACAAGATATTAAAGAGTGAAATAACAAGAAAATTTTTTGAGCTTGAGATATTGACAATGGTGGTTCAAATGACCAGAGAACTTGTGTCGACTTCGACATTGAGGCTGACTGGCAGAGTGGTAGTGGAGTGAGTGGTAGTAGTAGAAGGAGATTTGCGAGTGGTAAGAGTTGAGCTCTTGAAAATGGAGATTTTGAGGAGTATAAATGGTGAAGAATAAGATGAAAAATGGGTTCTTAAGGGTTTATAGAGAGAAAGAGGTACGGATCAGCCATCGGGTTAGGTTGGTCAATGGGTTAAGTCAAAAATTAATTGCCATATCTATATTTGCGTCCACCTGTGGCCACTACAGAGCCTCATGTCACATACAATTGACAATTTGAACAAATTTCTGCCCAGGTGTTCTGTTTTGAACCTGCACATCACTTGCATCTTGCAGGTAGGGACTTGCAAGCCGCATGTGTCCTATATTGATAGTTTTCATGAATTTCCTCCCAGGTATTTTGTTAAGACTTTTAATCGACTTGCATGCCATAAGTGAGCACTTGTGGTCCGCAGGTGTAGCACAAATCCACTCCAATGGCCTCTTCAAACACTTTACATTTTCCAAGCTTTTGCATTCCTAACACACCAAAAATAACAAAATTAAAGTAAAACAAAAATAAATAATAATTGGGCTGTCTCCTAAGAAGCGCTTGATTTAATGTTGTGGCACAAAGATAGTACCTCAAAGATCAATGAAACTTAGGAGGAGAGCCAAGAGGATCGGCAAACTTCTAACCAATCCAACAAACACATCTAGTCAGCCGAGAGTCATCTCTGTCTTTCCCCACTACTCTTGGTTCATCCCTTAACTCACCCATATCTTTATCTACATTAATCATGGACACAACTCTTAGATAATATGGTGGCTTTATTATCTTGCATATGTTGAATGTGACCTCTTCTCTGCTAATGCAAAAATTTAGCTCCCCACATTCAACATCAACAAGCGGACGTCTTTTGGATGATGGGCACCTCAAAATCTACTTCACAATCTAGAACCACAAAGTTGGCTGGTATAATGAACCTATCCATCTTCACCAACACATCTACTAGAATGCCCATCGATTGCTTAATAGATCTATCCATCAAAAGTAACCTCATCAGAGTTAGCTTAGTAGTTCCCAAGCCCAATCTCTTGAAAATAGCAACGGGAATCAAGTTGATACTAGCCCCGTGGTCACATAAGGCTTTGGTGAACTTATATAACCTAATGGTACATGGGATGGTAAAGGCTCCCAGATCTTCCCTTTTTAGAGCCAAGGTTCTAGTCATAATGGAGTTGTATTGATTTGATACCTCCACTATTCCCAGATCAACAACTCACTTCTTCATCAACAATTCTTTCATGAACTTTGCATAGCCAGGCATCTGTAAAAAGGCATCCACCAAGGGGATGTTTATGGAAAAAAATTTCAACGCATCAAAAACTTTTTGAATTGAAGATCCTCTTTCTTTCTCACAATTGTTGAGGAAATAGAGGAGGGCACTTTGGAATTGGTGGTGGAACTTTCAACACTTTGTCTGATATCGATCTCAACCTTAGAGGAATGATTTATTTTCTCATTTTTCAAACTCGGGATCTCAATATCACTATTCAAATTCTCATCCATGTCCTTCGAAGATTCATTTGGTTTTTCTACAACTTTGGGGTTCTCACCTTTCTTATTTTCCACTAGAACATTTATCGACTTCATCAACCAACCCATCTAACATCTTTCCACTTCTAGTGACTATAGCCATGCAATGACCATCATTCTTTAGATTTGGGAGTGTATAACTAGAAAGTGTACCTTTTAGCCTTGGGTTCATTTGGGCTGACATATGATTCATTTGGACCGCAAAGTGTTTGATGGAAGCTGAATGGGAACTCACAGTTTGAGCAAGGGCAGACACCTCAGCTTTCAATTTTAGCACACCCACATCCATAGATTCAACTTTCTTCAGGACTCTTGCCAATATTTCTTCCAATTTAGAGCTCATGGGATCGCTAACACCCATTTGAATGGGAGTTGCATCACCTTTAAGAGGGGGAACATACAGGTTTGTACTCTGGTGATTATATATATCTTCTTCCCTATCACGGTCCCTCTAATTTGCATAGTGATAAGTTGGTAATCTACAAACTTATTGAGCCTTTATTCATGAATTATTTCCATATTTTGATGAGAATTAGAGGTACTTATTGCCTTTATTGATGAAAATACAGGTACTCTTGGTCAAAAGTAGAAAACAAAAAAATTGGACCCAAAGAGCTCAAAAAGAGTTGAAATGTGAAGGTGATCAAAAATAAAGAAGAATCTACTGAGAGGTGCAATCAACATACGAGCTGCATAATGCAGTATGCAGTGTGCACCTCCCTTTGCACATCATCACCACAGTAATTGGCATCACTGGTCGGAGGAGAAAGAGATATGCGACGCACAAAACACATAGTGCGATCACACGTCGTGTCGCACCACTCCCAAAGGGCATTTTTTTCCAATGCCAAGTTACGTTTTGGGAAGCTTATAAAACTCATTTTGGGTTGTATACCAGATATAGTTGATAGTTTTGAGTATTGAGATGTTCGTAAGGAATACATTAAGAGTACTCTTCTCTATTCATCTTCTACACTTTGAATTCACCATTTTTGTACTAAATTGAGCTTGGATTTGGATTTTTGCTTGAATATGAAAGGATGTATGAGTTACCCAATTGGTATATATTCTTATTTCCTTAGTATGAGAAGCTAATTTCCTTGTCTAGGGGTATGTGTATAATAGGTATTTGAATTTAGGAATGGGTCTTGCTTAATTGTGCTTATAGTTGATGAATTGATATGGGTCTATTGAATTCCTCAAGTTTTAATCATAAAATTGATGGTTACAAACATTAATTGAGTTTTCTTAATTGTGTTCTTGCTTGAAAGAGGGGTTCATAATTCGGATAGGAATTTAATAGTGGGAATTAGAGATTTCCACCTTTTAGATTGAGGCTAGAAATAGCTTAATCGATGGAAACTCTCATCTAAGAGTATAAGCTAGAAATAGTATGACTTCCCCAAGAAATTGAATTAGTTTTTCATGTTAAAACTATGGTGCTTGAACAAATACCATAGGATATATATTTGGAGGATCGAGAGATTACCAAATATGACTAAAACTAATGCTGCCCGTATCAATAAACGAGAATTTGCATGATGAATCAAGTACCCCTAACCCTTTGTAGAATACCATCAGAAGCATACCCCTAGTCTTCCTCTCATTGATTACAAATCTCGTGTTTACATTATGCTTTTGTGTTGAAATTAAAGTTGATATGTAAATTTACCTTTCCAATTCCCCCAATCTTTACTTTTAAATTGTTTGAGCATTTACTCTCTTAGTGATTATTTATCGACGATCTTTTAGCAAATCATTACTCCACTCTCCATAGATTCGACCCCAACACTCGTTGGGTTACTTTTGTTTTTCTTGATGATTGCTACCACCTCCTCCAGGAGAGTGCTTTTGAGTGTCATAAAAAATGGCACCATTGCCGGGGAGTGGTTTTTGAATCACCAATTGATTGTCGTTTGAGTTCACTTTGTTGAGTGTTTGTTCATTTTACCTTTTGTTATTTGTAATTGTTTGGATAGGGTGCCCATGAGCAAAGTGGGTGACCAAGAAAGCATACACATATATATGGACGCGGATAATGAGCTCGTGGTCCACGGTGGCATAGGTGCAATCCGCCTACCCCCTATGGTTGGAAATTCCATATTTCATGTTACGAGCACTATGCTCCACTTAATTCAGATGAAGGGTCTATTCGGAGGGTTGGCACATAAGGACGCCAACCGAAATATTCGAAACTTCATAAAGATATGTCAACCCTTTAACATCAACCATATTTTGCAAGAGTCTATCCAACTCCGATTATTCCTCTTCATCGTTACGAGGGAAGCGACAGCTTGGCTTGAAGAGCTCCCAGAGGGCTTATTAATTCATGGAACAGATTGGTTGAGGCATTTTTGGTGCGATTCTTCCCTCCCTCACAGATGATGCACTTAAGGGATGAAATTACCAACTTTTGCTAACTCTTGGATAAGCTTTTGCATGAAGCATGGCTAAGGTTAAAAAAGAACTCTTATTGTGTCCAGATCATGGGTTGCCTGATACTGTCCTACTTCAAAGTTTCTATCGAGCCTTGGACTCGATGAACAAATATGAGTCTAATAACCACGCGGGTAAAATATTTATGGACCAATAATATGGTATTGCCTCATCTCTTCTAGAATGGATGACAAAGACAAATTGTGCATGGCATACTAGAGAGGATGATGTTTCTTTGGGGGTGACTTCGTCCGTTATGACAAGTAAAATGAGGCAAAACAAAGAGGAGAGAGATTAAACAATGGACAAGATGTTGACACAAATCGATCTATTGGCTAAGCATATGATGGGGGATAAAAATAAAAGTGTGAATGCTATGGGGACTTATGGTTCTAGAGCTCATGAAGAAGATGTGTATTCCCCTGTGGATGAGAAGGTATGTTATCTTACTGTGGGTTCTCGACCTGGATACCAAGGTACCAACCAAGGTCATTGGCGTCCGAGAGACGAGAACAAAGGTAGTAACAGGGACAAAGGAAATTAGTGGAGAGATAAGAAGCCAACTAGAGATCGTGATGGTCTATGGTGTGATCGTAAAAGAGACGAGTGATTGTTATAATCATCATAGTCCCAAACCTTATGTGCCTAGACCAAAGACCGATGTGTCTCCCTACCAACCAATGATAAGTAACCCCGGACATTCTAAGATTGAGGACATGTTATCTTAAGTCTTGAAAAAAGTTGATTCGACTGATAGTGGGGTGAAAGAATTAAAAAGTGAGGTGTCCACTCTTCACCAAATGGTGAGCTCCCATTCAGAATCTATCAAGCACCTAGAAGCCCAAATGAACCACCTCTCCTACAAATGAACCCACGTATAAAATGTACCCTTCTAAGTGACACACTTGCGAACCCAAGGAATGATGACTATGTGCTGAAAATAGTCACTCGGAGTAGAAGGATGCTTAGTGGAGTAAATAAGTCAAATATTGAGGTTATTAGTGAGAATGAGGACAAGACACAAGAGGATGTTATGGGTGAGAACAAAGTTGATGAGAATCCGAGTATTGGGTTGAAGCCTAATGCATCCAATGTGATTGAAAATGATGAAGAGCCACATGAAGAGAAGGACGAGACTGAGTCTCCTTCTCAAATTGCTATTGATATTGAGAAGGATGATCCAACTGTTCCACAACCATTTCTAAAGGGACCCCATCAATACCCTCATAGATTGACCAAGAAAAAAGAAGATGCTTAATTCAAAAAGTTTGTCGACATGTTCAGCAAGCTAGCCATAATATTTGTTTGGTTGATGCTCTTACACAAATACCGGGGTATGCAAAGTTTATGAAGGAGATATTGAAAAAGAAGTGAGTGGTTGAAGTGGGTATGATGGAAGTGTCCCACAATTATAGTGAGGTGATGACAAGCAACATTGCCCCCAAATGGGAAGATCCGGGAGCCTTCGCTATCCCATGTACCATTGGAGTGTTTTTGTTTCAAAAGGCATTATGTGATCTTGGGGAAAGTATAAACTTGATGCCCCTTGTAATTTTCAAAAAGTTAGGCTTAGTTACTCCTAGTCCTACACTAATGAGATTGCTAATGGCCTATCTATAAATTAAATGCCTGGTGGGGATATTGTTTGATATATTAGTCAAGGTGGACAAGTTCATCCTACTGGCCGACTTTGTGGTTTTTGAATTGTGACATTCATCTGGAGGTACCCATTATTTTGGGATGACCATTGTTGGCAAACGAGAGAGATTTGGTTGATGTGGAGCTCAGAAGTTCCATGTTGGGAGCGAGGAAGTTACATTTAATGTATGCCGACCCACCAAACCACCGGACGAATTTAGAGTTATTTTTGTGATAAATACCGAGGGCAAGTTGGTCGAAGCCCATGGTGACTTTGAGATGAAGGAGGTACCCAAATCTATGGTGTTGTCAACTTGGCAACAAGATGAGATAATGAAGATCTTGAGGAGACACTTCCATCACTTTGGATGGGGCCACACCAATCGAATTTGCATGCTTCTGAGAAATGATTAAAGATTATGGTACTATCGTCGAGCCACGACGTAAAAGCAAGTGCTTCTTGGGAGGCAACCCAAGTGTTTTTACTTTTTATTTTTATTAACTTTTGTTATTTTTGGTTTGTTTTTGGAATGCATGGAGATGAAAAAATGATTAAGTGAAGAAAAGGGCAGGATGGCACGTGCGAAGGGCCGTGTAGTTTGCACATGCCATTGTGCAGCCGCATATGGTACCACATACCTAAACCAGTAGCCTGGGAAGAAGAAGAAAATTTGAAAGTGACATGCGATGGGTTGTTTGAGTCACACCTCCCGTTATACGCATCACACCTCTATCGCACCCCAAATAAGAAGGCTGGGCAAATTTTGGGAGAAAAATTGGCTGGTGCAAAGTGATGTGTCAGCCGCACATTGGCATGTGTGAATTCCTCAAGTTTTAATCATAAAATTGATGGTTGCAAACATTAATCAAGTTTTCTTAATTGTGTTCTTTCTTGAAAGAGGGGTTCATAATTCGGATAGGAATTCAATAGTGGGAATTTGAGATTTCCACCTTAGATTGAGGCTAGAAATAACTTAATCGATGGAAACTCTCATCTAAGAGTCTAAGCTAGAAATAGTATGACTTTCCCAAGCAATTGAATTGATTGGTTCATGTTAAAACTATGGTGCTTGAACAAAGACCATAGGATATATATTTAGAGGATTAAGAGATTACCAAATATGACTAAAACCAATGCTACCCATATCATTAATCTAGAATTTGCATAATTAATCAAGTACTCTAACTCTTTGTAGAATCCCATCGGAAGCATACCCCTAGTTTTCCTTTCATTGATTACAAATCTCGTTTTTACATTATGCTTTTGTGTTAAAATCGAAGTTGAAACGTAAATTTCCTTTTCCAATTCCCCCAATCTTTACTTTTAATTGTATGAGCATTTACTCTCTTACTGGTTATTTCTTAACGATCTTTCAACAAATCATTACTCCACTCTCCATGGATTCAACCCCTACACTCGTTGGGTTACTTTTGTTTTGCTTTATGATCGCTACCACCTCCTTTAGGAGAGTGCTTTTGAGCGTCATCACATAAAAATATTTTTCTCTATAACAATCTCTCTAAGATACATCTCGCTCTTTGTTCCAACCTTGATTCCCATCCCTTGGTCGCCAAGGGCCTTGGTTGGCACCTTGGTAACCCGGGCAAGAACCCACCATTTGATTAGAAATATAATGCGCCTCTTTCTCAGACAAAGAATATGCGCTGTCTTCCTCATGAGATCTAGATCCTTGGGAACCGATAACATTCACACTTGTTGTTTTGGTGCCCATCACATACTTTGAAAGAAAATTAACTTACATATTTTTTCCATTATTTTTCCCCTCTCTTCCTCCTTTTGCCTCATTTCCTTAGACATAATTACGGAGGTGACACCCATTGCAACCTTGCCTCTCGATTATGCCATGCCCAATTTGTGTTCATCATTCTGTCCAATAATGCCTTGGAAAGTCTTAAAGATTAGTCCATCAATGAACCACTAGCCAAATTGTTAGCCACAGACTTGTTGATCGAGTCCAAAGACCTATAAATGTATTAAATCAAACCATCATCAGGAAGACCATGAGTTGGGAAATGAATCACCTATTTTTTAAACCTCAACCATGCCTCATGTAAGGCTTCACCCGACAATAGTCTAAAGTTGGTTATTTCATCCTGCAATTAAAGCATGCGGGCAGAAGGAAATAATCTATCAAGGAAAGTTTTGGTAAGTTCATTCTATGAAGTGATGGAGCCTTCTTGAAGCTCCTCTAACCATATCATTGCTTCCCCCATTAGGGAGAAGGGAAATAACCTCAATAGAGTTGACTCTTGAGTAATGTTGGTTATATTAAACTATTGGCAAACTTCTGCAAAATTCCTTAGATGACGATTAACGTCTTCATGCAGAAGCCCACCAAAGAGACCTTTTATTTGTAGGAGGTGTAGCATAGTGCCTGTGACATGGAAGATTGCATTCCCTATTGTTGGAGGTAGGCGAATAACACTTGCTACACTCGCTTGGTCCATCGAGTCATCATCATCCATATAATCAACAACACTGGAATTTTTGCTATCTTGACTCATATTTTCACCTAGCACAAAGCAAAAACAACAAACAAGGTAAAAGAAAATAAAATGCAATACTAAAGAGAATCAACAAACAAAACAAGGTAATCAAAACTAGTCCCCGGCAATGGCACCAAAATTTGATAATGCCCAATTCCACCCTCACTAGGAGAAGGTGTAGATGGTCATTGTCAAATATAATTACCCAACCCAATGAGTCGGGGTCGATCCCATAGGTACTATTTGATAATTAGTTCGAGTTTTGTATTGCAAATTCACTTAGGCAAGCGCTTCATATAAAAACAATAATAATAAAAATTAGGGGAAAAGGTTGTTTGTAACTAGAAATTTTGCTAAAAGTAAGTAAACATGAGTTAACACAATTGTTGAACTATCAAGATTGGAAAACTAGGGATGTGCTTTCGATGGGGTAATCACCTGTAATTAGGATTAAATACTTGACTTAGATTTGATTATGATGCGGATAGCCTTGATTCAGGTTATGCTAATAATTTTTCAACCAAAAGGCATATATCCGTTGGATTCTTTCAAACCCCAAAGCTTTTACAATTAATCTAACCAAATAGCTTAAGTGGGTCAAACTATCTCTAGCCTCAACCCTTAGATGGGAAATCCCCAAATCCATACCATGAATCCTTACCCAATTCTAATCCTTTTTCTCAAGCAAGATCAAAATTAGAGAACTAAATCAATATTTGCAATCATCAATTTTATAATTAAAACTTGAAGGATTCAATGGATCCACACTTAATAATCAATTTTAAGCATAAATAATTAATACCTAATCACAAATTTATACACCTATCATGCACACACCCCTAGATATAAATTTAGCTACTTATTATATTGGAAAAAGAAATTATACCATGTAGGTTAGCTTCAATTCCTTCCATAAGAAGTAATTTGATTCAAATCCAAGACTTTTGTATTCAACAATGGAGTTTTTCACCAAGATGGTGAAGATGAAGTCACTATTGTACTTCTCTCTAAGTGTACTACAATTTATAATACAAAAGGGAAAAAATATGAATGAAACATTATGTAGAAAAATCCCAAAAATGTTTTCAAAACCCCCAAAACATGCTTGGAAAGTTCTGGACAAAATTTCCCTTCAGACCACTTGCGTTACACGTGAGAGACACTTGCGGGTGCAAGTCTTCACTTGCAGCCTTCATGTCTTGTATTTGATTGCCAATGGTCAGCCTTCGATCTTGCATGTGACATGCATTCTATAGGTATGGACTTGTGGTTGCATGTCCAATGCATGCTTCATTTTTGGGACTTAGCTTTTGCTTGCCTTTTGCGAAGAACTTGTGGCAAACAGGTGCCCATTTGCGTTCTGCAAATGCACTTTCAATCTTGACTTCTTTCTTTGGCTCATTCACTTGAGTTTTTGCCTTCTTTTCATGCATGTTGGGATCAAATCCTTTTTTGTCATCAAAATCCTTGGAATGCTTGGACATAAGAGATAACCGTGCTCCAGCAGCTGGAAAAACCAAGAAAATGTCGTGTCCAAAAGTCTCCGAATGGAACTTCGAGATTCATTCAAAATCCTATGAACACAAACAAAGGATGCTATCCAACTGGAAACAACATTATGGATTCAACAAAATGATTGAGTTGACTAATGGAGGTAGTCTTAAAAAAATATTGACCGAAGTCAACACTTCTCCCATTTTTCCTAAAAACCACCCAAGTATCCAAAAGGAGTCTAAAAAACATGGGACCCAAACCAAAGGTGCACTAGCCGAAAGTCCACATTTCAGAGCTAACAAAGCTAACAAAATTCTCATCCGAGCCCTTTTACTCAGAATATTGACCAAAGTCAAACATTTCAACATCAAGAGTTCTAAAATAGGGAAACTCTTCAAAAACCCAATCGAACACCTCGAGAAGCATGCCACCTATCTCAAAAAGTCATATAAGTAGTGTAGAAGCTAAGAAAAGGGTTGAAATAGTAATTTCACATGAAAATAAGAAAATAACCACGAGGATCATTACATAATCTTTCTCTGTTTCTTTCCTTTTCATGTGATATCAATATGAGTCAAATTATGGACTCATCATTTCTAGCATATTCTGTGATGGGTTTCAACCCAATATATGGTTAAGTACCTCTTGAATCAACTCCTCTATATAAAAAAGAAGCGAGTATTTGGCCAAAAATCCCTAATCCAAATATGAAACAACACCCTAAAGGGCTAGAAAAGAAGAACTTTGGATTTGAAATCTAATATTAATAGCATCAAATCTGAGGAGGGACTGAAATAGGCTCAATTTTATTTGTTTTCTTTTTGAAAATCATTGGGCTGCTTATGTGTTAAATTAGAATTTTTGTTTGGTTAATGGTCATTAGTAACTGTGATGACCCTTCCTATCATCTTCGCATTTACGCATTCATTATACTATTAGAGCTTTTTTGTAGTGGTCCTGAGTCATTTATGGCTTGCTGGGATCAGTAGTTTGGTGCCCTGGTCATTCGTTTGGTTGTTTTGCCCTTTTTCCGATTTTAGAGGTTTAACTTAGAATATCATTGACTTTAGTCAACATTCTTGGCTAACATACTCGGAATTAAATTTTGACAGTTTCATTAGCTCTGTAGCATTGAGTTTGGTCTAATTGGACCTTCAGTTGAGGCCTGAGAACTTTCGCTGTGGGTTTTGTGTTATTTTCTCTGTTTTCAGGCCATTTGGAGTTGAAAGTGTAACTTTGGGTGGCTTTTTATGATAGGAGTGCCGGATTCAAAATCCGACAATTCCATCAGTTCTGGAATGATGAGTTTGGGTTGGAAAGGTGGTTAGTTCAGGTCCCGGGTGAGCCGAGATCATTTCGAGCCTTTGGGTTCTTATTCTTTAATGTTTACTTGGGTCAACATTTCTCTGAAATGACCTCGTATGGAAGTTTTGTTGATTCCATTGAGTCCGGAATGTCGTTTCCACTCTATTAGCATTATTAGTTTCCAATTATGCTCGGAATGCCTCGTGGAGTTTCAAAAAAGTTATAGATTTTTAGTGCAGGCCAGGCCTTCAGCGCAATCGTGCCAAGGCCAGCGCGATCATGCCTCAGCGCGTGCAGCCGATTAGCGCGATGGCACCCTTCAAGCTCGATGGCGCCTTGGCGGCTGGCTTCCTTGAGCGTGATGGCGCTGGTTTAGCGCGATAGGGATGACTAGCGACCATAAGCTATATATTTCTTGCTAGTTAGATTTTCCAGCCATTTATCTCAACCTTTCTCACTCTAAATCTCATATACTCTATACCACATTGCTCCAATACTAGTTCTAACCTTGGGATAATCTTTGCTCTTCAATTATCCGTGGTTCTTCGATTCTTGCTAAGCTTCTTCCTTAACTTGCTTTCTTTTATTTTCCTCTAAAATCTACCATTATTGCTCATACCCAAAGCTGGAAATTTGTTTTAGTGGCTACCTCCTAGATCTTGCATGATCGTGGGTGAGAAGGATTCACCGTCTTGTCTTAAATTTCATCATTTTGATAAGTAATTCTTGCCTAATTCACAATTCTCATTCTTAAATTCTAGCTTTTATCATCACCTTGAGCGGGATGTTTTGGCTCCCTTCTGTTGGCAAATTGTGCTCAATTTTGGAGCATGTCATCTTGGCATTGTGGTGGTCATCATGCTCCTTTTCATTTTTGGTTTTGGATTGTGGGCCTTGCGGGCCCACTTTTGACCCAGATTTCAACCCAGCTACAATTGTAGAGATATGAGTATAGTTAGACTTATTTTAACATACTATCTATGTTTGTTATAGTTTGATTATCGTTCGGGGTTTCTCAGAGCATTCGAGCTTGGATTTCGTTGTCCCAACAGCTTGTCATCAGAAGACAGGTAGGTTACGGTCTAAACTCCCTAGACTTAGCATATATCGGATAAAATTGTACTAGCTGGCATCCTTGGGTTGGGTTATTAGGTTGGTACCACATACCTTGACCGCTTTTCTATGATTCTCCCCCATTTCTTTTCTCCATTGTATGTAGTATTCTTAGTAGTTGATGTTATCACCCTTATGGTCTTGTGTGGCCTTGTTTTGACTCTGGAACATAGACGGTGGGTTATTCGGAGGTGTCTGTGAGTCCCGGGCATCGTTATAATAATATTATGCTGGCTAGCTGTGCTGTAGAGCGATTGGAGCCTGTGTAGGGCCGATAGATTGATTGTGAGCTATTGGGAGGCTATTTTTGTCGATCATTTATTTCCATCCATATAAAGAGGAATATGGTTTTGACTTTGAGCCTACTGGAGTTATTTTCTAAATTTGCATGACCCCGGCGGCCCGTTTTCGATAAAAATGAATTAGAAATGGTTTGACTTAAGTTATGGATCTTCTTGGGGTAAAATAAAGTTAAATTATGATTTCTATCACTAGTTTTACTATTAACGCTAGGCTCGGAAGGACCGAGGTGCTAGTTGAGTTTCTTACTAAATTGGGATGATTTTAGCCTTGGTCGGACCGAGCACTTGAGATGACTTTCTACTGTTTAGACCTGGCTACGCTCGGGCACACTTGGGGGGGGGGGGTTAAGACATGTTACCCACTACTTTAGTCCTGGACAGGGTATGGGCATGCATATTTGAGATTGGGTCTCTACTTTGAACCCAGACTTGCTTCCAGATGACATGTTTTGATACTGAGTTGTAGTATGGGGTCCGGGACCTCCATGGACCTTGCCATTCCAGGCCTAGGGATTTAGGTTGCGTGTGCCGGAGGGAGGGTATACGGGTAGTGTCCTTTCATGGAACCTACCTATTCGGCCCGATCGACACCATAGGAGGTACATACAAAGTTTCTATTCCACCCTGAGGTTATCATGCATCATATCATTCAGTGTTTGAGGTTCCACCCTTGTTTGCTATTTGTTGAGTGTACGCTCTGGTTGTATGGGCAGTCGGAGGGTTTTGTTTTCACTTGTTTGTGTTCCTCGGTTGTATGGGTGGCCGAGGGACTATAGGTAGACTCCTGTTACTTTATCATGATACCATCCCCTGTCACGGTTATGATTTGAGATTATATACTGCAATGTCATTAGTTCTGGTTTGAGATTGATATGATTAGTTTTGTTGTTGATTCCTATTTTCCGAGTATGTCTATCTTACTCTTCTCTCCCATTCCTTATAGTTGAGGTTACCGGTATATTGTCCACTTATAAAACTTGTATATATATACTATTTTTGCAAGGATACCAGGTGCGTCATCTCTTACTATGACCTGTACCTATTGTGTATAAATTCTACTTGCTAGCCTTGTATGTTGTTTCTGTTGTCTTCCCTCTGGGCTAGTTCTGGTGTACTTTTCGTTGATTTATGTGACTACTTACTTTTATTCTGTCTGTTACTATGCTTTTATCTTATATGTGTCCAGTCGGCCAATGATACCTACTGGGTACCTTATACATCGCATTTGGTGTTCATACTACACTCTGCATCTTCTAGTGCAGATCCTAGTATAGGCTATCGCCATTAGCTCCTAAAGACCTATGTGAGGAGCTGCTTTTATGATATTCTAGACTGAGGGTGAGCTCTTGGCGACCAGATTTTAGCTTTTAGTTATCGTTTGATTATGTACTCTATTTCTACTCAGAGACAGCTTTGTATATATTGTTTTGGACCCTTGTACTCCTTATGTAGATCCGACTCTTATATGCTATGATACCATATTTTGGGTTTAGTTTAGCTTTTGCAATGTATATATTACTCCTGTTATCTATTTTTTTCATCTTGTTCCCTTGCTTTCGCTTATTAAACTATTCTTCTGCTTTGTTTGCTAGATAATAGCCCATTACTGACCATTCTGGTATATGGGGATTGGTTCGCCTACTGGGGGGTTATAGGTACCATCATGATCGAGAAATTGGGTCGTGACAGCTTGGTATCAGAGCTCTAGGTTTACCGATGTCATCGGTATAGGAGCCAATGTGTAGTAGTCTTGCGGATCAGACTTTTCTTATTTCTATCTCGTGCATAGTATGCTTGAAAGTTTCTGGAAATCTCACTTACTATGGTTAACTCTTCCGTAGATGGTTCATATGAGATCTTCAGCTTCTGGCAGAGGAGAGCCTCCTGCCCCTGCACCTTTGACTCCAGCTAGGGGTCGGGGTGGTCGTAAAGGTAAAGGCAGGGGTCGTGGATGCCGCAGAGCAGCGGCACCTGCTAGAGCTGCTAGAGTTGAGATAGAGCCCAAGTTTGACTACAAGCCAGAGTTCACTCCAAAGCAGCAACATATGGACCTGGGGGAAGCCCAGGTGCAACCAGTTCCAACACAAGTTTTGGTGCCAGCTTTAGCCCCAACTTAGTCTTTGAATATTAGGGGTTTACTTGTTCAGCTTTTGGGTATGATTGGGGAGAGACCTTATGAGATAGAACCTACTCCCGCTCAGGGGGAAGTCCTGGGTGTTTAGAGTTCAGGAGTGCAGCCTGCTATTGCGGCTCCCCGTGCCAAAGTTGTTCCGATTCCATCAACTGCACAACCTCTTGCTCCTCGCCCCGCTATGATAGATGGGGAGCATAATGCATTGGGTAGGTTCTCGAGGTTAGCACTACCGAGATTTACTGGTACATTAGGTCTTGACCCATATGATTTTATTACTACGTGTGAGGAGATATTGCACCATCTGGGTTTGTTGGAGACTCACAGAGTCGGTTATACCACCTATCACCTAGAGGGTCCAGCGAAGCTATGGTGGAGGGCACAAGCTACTTGCAGACCTTCTACATCACCTCTTTTGACTTGGTCCGAGTTCTATGAGGCCTTTATGGCCAAGTTCTTGCCATAGAGCGACAGGGAGCATCAGAGGGAGGAGTTCACTAGACTTGCTAAGGATTCTATGACTGTATCTGAGTACGAGACCCATTTCTATCAGCTTTCTCCATTTGGGGCCATGATTTTGCCTACTGAAGCCGACAGGGTTCGTAGCTTTGTTTGGGGGTTATGATGAGAGTTTAAGGAGCCTACAAATATATTGGTTGATAGTAGTTTGTCTTTCCAGGCTATCGCGGACTATGCCCATACTATAGAGGATTCACGTCATCATGACATAGGGGCCAGAGATAAGAGGCCTCAACATCAGGGTTTCTTCAGTTGTTCCAGACATGGTGGTAGAGGTTTAGGCCAGTGAGCCAGGGTTATCAGCCACAGCAGCACCAGGGTCAGTCCAGTCAACCAATTCAGGCTTCACTTCAGACATCCGGTAGTACTCAATCTGAGCAGGGTCAGAGCAACCATCAGGGCTATAGCGATCAGTCTTCGAGAGGTACAACTTCTGGGGCATCAGGTCATGGTGGCCATATGGGTTCTGCTGGTTCATCCCGATCGAGTAGGTCGTCAAGGGCTTGTTTTACTTGTGGTATTGTTGGTCATTTATCTAAAGATTGCCCCCAGTAGGGCACAGTTCAGCCAGCTGCTCCGCTAGCTCAGCCTATTCACTCAGTTCAGCCACCGGCTCGAGAAGGTAGTTATCAAGGAAGAGGTGGTGCTCCACGTGGCAGAGCAGGTGGTAGGGATGGCGGTCTGGAAGGTGGAGGTCACCGTCAGTTCTATGCGGTCCCTGGGAGACCGCATGCAGAGGCCTCAGATGCTGTGATTACAGTTACAATTTCTGTGTGCCATCAGTCTTCTACAACTTTATTTGATCCTGGATCCACTTGTTCATATGTATCTGCCTATTTTCTGCCTTGTTTGAGGTTTGCTAGTGAGCCATTATCTGTTCCTATTTCTGTTTTGACCCTAGTAGGAGATTCTTTAGTAGTGGATCGGATTGTGAGATCTTGCATGATATCTTTTGGTGATTTGGAGACTTGGGATGATTTGTGATACTCTATATGCTAGATTTTGATATGATACTGGGCATGGACTAGTTATCCCCTCACCATGCAGTTTTGGATTGTTACACCAAGACCATTACCATAGCTGTGCCAGGTGTATCCCCGGTTGTATGGCAGGGTTCTGTTAGCCATGCACCATCTAGGATCATCTTTTGTCTTCGAGCTAGGAAGTTGATTTCCCGTGGGTGTTTAGCTTAACTAGCATATGTCCGAGATGTTAGTGCTGACCCCACTTCTCTTGAGTCTATTCCTGTGGTTAGAGACTTCCTCGATGTGTTTCCTACCTACCTGCCAGGCCTTCCACCTGAGAGAGATATTGATTTCTCTATTGAGCTAGAGTCGGGCACTAGGCCCATTTCTATTTCTCCTTACCGTATGGCTCCTGCTGAGTTGAGGGAGCTTAAGGAGCAGCTCCAGGATCTGTTAGCTAAGGGGTTTATTAGACCTAGTGTGTCACCTTGGGGTGCTCCTCTTCTCTTCGTGAAGAAGAAGGATGGGTCGATGCACATGTGTATTGATTATCGGCAGCTGAATAGGGTGACAGTGAAGAATAGGTATTCGATGCCGAGGATTGATGATTTGTTTGACCAGCTTCAGGGTTAAGTCTTGTTTTCGAAGATTGATTTGAGGTCTGGCTACCATCAGTTGAGGATTAGGGCGGAGGACATCCCTAAGACAGCATTTAGGACACGTTATGGCCATTATGAGTTCCTGGTGATGTCTTTTGGGTTGACTAATGCCCCCGCAGCCTTTATGGATTTGATGCATAGGGTGCTTAGCCCATACTTGGATATATCCATGATAGTCTTCATTAATGACATTCTTATATACTCGAGGAGTAGGGATGAGCATGAGCAACAGTGGAGGACTGTACTTTAGACTTTGAGAGACCATCGACTTTATGCCAAGTTCTCAAAGTGTGAGTTTTGGCTTGAGTCAGTTGCATTCCTAGGACACGTGGTGTCTAAGGATGGGATTAGGGTTTATCCGGGTAAGATTTCTACGGTTTGTCATTGGCCTAGAGCTACTACTCCTACCGAGGTTCACAAATTTGTCAGTTTAGCTGGGTATGACAGACGGTTTGTTGAGGGATTTTCTTCCATAGCAGCACCCTTGACTATGATGACTAGGAAGGATGTTCCATTCTAGTGGTCGGATCAGTGCGAGGATAGCTTTCAGAGGCTTAAGGCCTTACTGACTTCAGCTCCAGTTTTGACTTTACGGTTGAGGGTCAGAGTTTCTCCATATATTGTGATGCTTCAGGGGTCGGTCTTGGTTGTGTGTTAATGTAACAGGGTTGAGTGATAGCATATACGTCAAGACAGCTGAAGGTTCACGAGCGCAACTACCACACTCATGACTTAGAGTTAGTGGCGGTAGTCTTCACGCTCAAGATCTTGAGGCACTACTTATATGGAGTTCACTGTGAGATATTCACTGATCACCATAGTCTTCATTACATTACGAGTCAGCGGGAGCTGAACTCGAGGTAGAGGAGATGGATTAAGCTACTGAAGGATTACGATTTCACTATTCTATACCATCCGGGCAAGAAAAATATAGTAGCGGATGCCATGAGTCGAAAAGCGATGAGTATGGGCAGTCTAGCTTCACTTGTAGTTTTTGAGCTACCATTGACCTTGGACATACAGTCCTTGGCTAACCGCCTATTTAGGCTTGACTTGTCGGATCGTAGCAGAGTTCTTGCCAGTGTTGAGGTTCGTTCTACTCTAGTTGTTCAGATTCAGAGCCGACAGTGTAAGGATCAGAGCTTATGCGACCTTCATGATCATGTAGTTCGGGGAGAGGCCAACTGGGCTACTTTGGGTTCTGATGGTATTCTGCGATTTAATGGTCGACTTTGTGTTCCAAAGGTTGGTGATTTGATTCAGTTGATACTTCGTGAGGCACATTGTTCTAGATACTCTATTCACCTTAGCACGACAAAGATGTATAGAGACTTGAGATAGCTCTACTGGTGGTGTGGTATGAAGCGGGATGTAGAGGAGTTTGTATCTCGGTGCTTGAACTGTCAGCAGGTGAAGCTCTTGCATATGAGACCGAGTGGCTTGATGCAGTGACTTCCCATTCCTGAGTAGAAATGGAAAAGTATTACTATGGACTTTGTTGTTGGTTTGCCTCGTACTTCTCATGGGTTTGATTCCATTTGGCTGAAAGTTGATAGGCTAACTAAGTCAACACATTTCTTACCGATTCAGACTTCCTATGGTGCAGAGAGGTTAGCCTTGATCTACCTTTGTGAGATTATTCGGTTGCACATGGTCCCATCTTCTATCATTTCAGACCGCGACACTCAGTTCACATCTCAGTTCTGGAGGGCTATACAGAGGGATTTGGGTAGAAAGGTTCAACTTAGTACTGCTTTTCACCCTCAGACTGATGTCCAGTCCGAGAGGACTATTCAGGTCCTGGAGGACATGTTTCAGGCCTGTGTTATTGACTTTGGAGGTTCATGGGATTAGTTTGTGCCCTTGGCCGAGTTTGCTTATAGTAATAGCTTCCATTCCAGCATTGACATGACACTTTTCAAGGCCTTGTATGGTAGGCGTTGCAGATCGCCAATTGGTTGGTTTGATGGGTTAGAGTCCAGACCGCAGAGTAAAAATTTGCTTAGAGATTCCTTGGATCGAGTCCATTTGATTCAGGATACACTTAGAGCGGCCCAAAGTAGGCATAAGAGCTACGCGGATTTTAGACTTCGTGCCTTGGTGTTCAGTGTTGGTGACTTGGTTTTCCTTCGAGTATTGCTCGTGAAGGGCGCGATGAGATTTGGTCGATAGGGCAAGCTTAGCCCCAGGTTCATTGGGCCGTTTGAGATTCCACAGAGGGTTGGTAGTGTTGCCTACATGCTAGCTTTGCCTCCGATGTTTGCAACTGTTTATCTAGTTTTTCATGTCTCGATGTTGCGTCGGTATGTCCCAGATAAGTCTTATGTGTTACCTTGGGATTTGGTTCAGTTGGATGAGAGTTTGTCTTTTGTTGAGGAGCCAATAGCTATTCTTGCCAGAGATATCAGGAGATTGAGATCTAGGGAGATTCCAATTGTGAAAGTTTAGTGGAGACATCATCCGGTTGAGGAGGCTACTTAGGAGACCAAGAGTGAGTTGCGTGCTCAGTATCCGTAGTTGTTTGAACATTCAGGTACTCCCTTCTTCTTGACTTTTGAGGATGAAAGTCTTTTTAGTAGTGGATATTGTGATGACCCTTTCGATCATCTTCGCATATACATATTCATTGTACTGTTAGAGCTTTCTTGTAGCGGCCCGAGTCATTTATAGCTTGTTGGGACCGGTAGTTTGATGCCCTTGTCATTTGTTTGGTTGTTTTGCCCTTTTCTATTTTAGAGCTTTAACTTAGAATATCATTTACTTTAGTCAACATTCCTAGCTAACTTGTTCGGAATTGAATTCTGATAGTTTCGTTAGCTCCATAGTGTTGAGTTTAGTCTAGTTTGACCTTCAGTTGTGGACTGAGAACTTTCGGTGTGGGTTTTGTGTTGCTCCCTCTATTTTCAGGCCATTTGGAGTTGAAAGTGTTACTTTGGGTGGCTTTTGATGATCGGAGTGTCGGATTCAAAATCCGACGATTCCATCAGCTCCAGAATGATGAGTTTGGGTTGGGAAGGTGGTTGGTTTGGGTCTCGGGTGAGCTGGGCTCATTCTGAGCCTTTGTATTTTTATTCATTAGTGTTGACTTGGGTCAACATTTCTCCGAAACGACCTCGTACGTAAGTTTTATTGATTTTGTTGAGTCTAGAACATCGTTTCCACTCTATTAACATTATTGGTTTTTGAATATCGGTTTCCAATTATGCCCGAAATGCCCTGTGAGGTTTTAAAAAATTTACAGATTTTTAGTGCAGGCCAGGCCTTCAGCGGAATCGCGCCAAGGCCAGCGCGATCGCGCCTCAGCGCCTGCAGCCGGCCAGCGCGATGACACCCTTTAGGCGCGATGGCGCCTGGATTCCTTGAGCGCGATGATGCTCGTTTAGTGCAATAGTGCTGACCAGTGACCATCAGCTATATATTTCTTGCTAGTTCGATTTTCCAGCCATTTCTCTCAACCTTTCTCACTCCAAAACTCATATACTCTATACCAAATTGCTCCAATTCTAGTTCAAACCTTGGGGAAATATTTGCTCTTCAATTATCCGTGGTTCTTCGATTCTTGGAAAGCTTCTTCCCCAATTTGTTTTTTTGTTTTCCTTTAAAATCCACCATTGTTGCTCATACCCAAAACTTGAAATTTGTTGTACCGGCTGCCTCCTAGCTCTTGCATGATTGTGGGTTGAAGGATTCTCCATCTTGGCTTAAATTCCATTATTTTGGTAAGTAATACTTGACGAATTCACAATTCTCATTCTTAAATTCTAGCTTTTATCATCACCTTGAGCGGGCTGTTTTGGCGCCCTTCTCTTGGCCAATTGTGATCAATTTTGGAGCATGTCGTCTTGCCATTGTGGTGGTCATCATGCTCCTTTTTGTTTTTGGTTTTAGGTTGTGGGCCTTGCAGACCCACTTTTGACCGAGATTTTGACCTGACTACAACTGTAGCAATATGGGTATTGTTAGACTCATTTTAACGTACTATTTATGTTTTTTGATAGTTTGATTATCATTAGGGGTTTCTCAGAGAGATACGAGCTTGGATTTAGTTATCCCAGAAGCTTGTCGTCGGATGACAGTTAGGTTACAGTCTAAACTCCCTAGACTTAGCATATATCGGATAAAATTATACTAGCTGGCATCCTTGGGTTGGGTTGTTAGGTTGGTACCACATACCCTGACCACATTCCATGATTTCCCCCCATTTCTTTTTTTCGTTTTATGTAGTATTCTTAGTAGTTGATGTTATCACCCTTATGGTCCTGTGTGCCCTTGTTTTTACTCTAGAACATAGACAGTGGGTTATTCGGGGGTTCCCGTGAGTCCTGGGCATCGTTATCATGATATTATGCTGGCTATCTGTGCTATAGAGCTATTGGATCCTGTGCAGGGCTGATAGATTGATTGTGAGCTGCTGGGCGGCTATTTTTGTTGATCATTCATTTCCATGCATGTAAAGAGTATTTATCAATGTTTTACTATGGTTTTGGCTTTGGGCCCTACTAGAGTTATTTTCTAAACTTAGCATGGCACCGGGGGCCAATTTTTGATGGAAATGATTTGGAAATGGTTTGACTTAACTTGTGGATCTTCTTGGGGTAAAAGAAAGTTAAATTATGATTTCTATCACTAGTTTTACTATTAACTAGGCTCGGCAAGGCCGGGGTGCTAGTTGAGTTTCTTACTAAATTGGGATGATTTTAGCCTCGGTCTGATCGAGCATGTGAGATGAATTTATACTGTTTAGACCCGGCTATGCCCGGGAACCCTTAGAGGGGTTTTGAGACCTTTTACCCACTACTTTAGTCCTGGACAGGGTCTGTGCATGCGTATTCGAGACTGGGTCTCTACCTTGAACCTACACTTGCTTTCGGATGACATGTTTTGATACTGAGTTGTAGTATGTAGTCCGGAACCTCCATGGACCTTGCCATTCCGAGCCTGGGGCTTTAGGATGCGTGTACCGGAGGGAGGGTATATGGCGGAGTAGAGGTATACGGGCAGTGTCCTTCCATGGAACCTATCTACTGGGCCCAATCGGCACCGAAGGAGGTACATACAAAGTTTCTATTCCACCCTGAGATTATGATGCATCATATCATTAAGTTTTTGAGGTTCTACCCTTGTTTGCTATTTTTTGAGTGTACGCTCCGGTTGTATGGGCGGCCAGAGGGTTTTGTTTTAACTTGTTTGCGTTCCTCGGTTATATAGGCGGCCGGGGGACTGTAGGTAAAATTTTATTACTTTATCATTATACCATCGCCTGTCACGGTTATGATTTGAGAATATATACTGCAACTTTGTTAGTTCTGGTTTGATATTGATATGATTAGTTTGGTTGTTGATTCCTGTTTTCCGAGCATGTCTATCTTACTATTCTCTCCCATTCCTTATACTTGAGGTTACCAGTATACCGTCCACTTATAAAACTTGTATATATATACTATTTTTGCGAGGATCCCAGGTGCGTCATCTCTTACTATGACCTGTGACTGTTGTGTATATATTCTACTTGCTAGCCTTGTATGTTGTTTCTGTTGTCTTCCCTCTGGGCTAGTTCCGCTGTACTTTTCATTGATTTTTGTGACTACTTGCTTCTATTCTGTCTGTTACTACACTTTTATCTTATATGTGTCTAGTCGGCCTATGATACCTACTGGGTACCTTATGCTTCGCATTTGGTGCTCATACTACATTCTGCATCTTCTGGTGTAGATCCTAGTGTGGGCCATCGCCGTTAGCTCGTGGAGACTCGTGCGAGGAGCTGCTTTTGTGATATTCTGGACTGAGGGTGAGCTCTTGGCGACCGGAGCTTAGCTTTTAGTTATCTTTTGGGTATGTACTCTATTTCTACTCAGAGACAGATGCGTATATATTATTTTCTATCCTTATACTCCTTATGTAGATCCGGCTCTTATACGCTATGATACCAAGTTTTGGATTTGGTTTAGCTTCTGCATTGTATATATTACTCCTGTTATCTATTTTCTTCATCTTGTTCTCTTGCTTTCCCTTATCAAACTATTTTTCTACTTCGTTTGGTAGATAGTAGCCAATTACTGACCGTTTTGGGCTACGGGGATTGGTTCACCTACTCGAGGGTTGTAGGTGCCATTATGACCGATAAATCGGGTCGTGATAGTAACTTAGATGAATCCCCCTTGGAGTCTGATTTACTTACTGATTTTTGTAATGATATGAGGAATTGTTCTTCAAAGGACTTATGTATAAGTGTTTATCAAATTTAATTTTTGGCAAACTTAAGCTCATAGGATGACTTGGAAAATTTTCTATGTCCCTTCATAGTTATTAAGTAGATCGAAATCCATGTTTGAGAAGTTGGGTTAATTATTTAACTCAGTGTTGATTCAGATTTTTTTTTAAAGATAGAATTATATTAAAACTTTGATATTTAGTTTACTTCATTATTTTGGAATAAAAATGAATGGACAAGTCTTGATAAATTCTATTCATTTTAAATAAGTTTTTTAAAAAATAACTTAAAGATCTTTTTTGAAATTAGCCAAATATGTTTAACCCGCTGGGAACTACACTTTGTTCATTTTTGAAAGTGCATAATACTTTCTTTTAAATTTAACTTGAACACTTACCCAAAACTCTAGTTTTGAAGCAAAGGTTCATTTTAAAAAAATACCTTTTTAATTGGTTTCTTAATTTTCCTAAAAATTAAGTGGCGACTCTCTACTTATTTTTAAAATAAAATAAAATAAAATTATTTTTCCCATAAAGTTATGATGTTTTTGAATTTCAAAAATGATTGTAATAGAATGATGACTCTACTAGGGATTCATCTAGGTTTTAATCAAAATAATTTTATTTGTTTGGCTAATCAATATTTATATTAATTGTTATTTTTTGCTATTATGTATTTAATTATTACAATATATCTGTCTTTGCATTCATGACATACAAGTTTTGCCAAATGGCAAAATTAGTTTGCATTAGGAAATAGGCGATTACGCATATCTTCGCGGTCGCTTCTCCACTTAAAAAACTAAAGTTCTAAAAATAATAAGCAATTAGCTGGTTCTATGTCAACTGATACTTGCTTATTGTCTTAGCTCTCAATTGTCCACTCGGGTTCCCAATCTTATTTTTAAAGCACACTCTAGTCAACTAGCATAGAGCGAAGCCAAATACCTTAATTAGTGCATTGACCTAAGTTGGCCCAATATGTAAGGCATATGGAGTCCATTAGAATACCACCTTGTATCTAATTGGACCACGGCCAGTAAAAGACAATCATCTAACTATATGATAAATTTGAAGGATATTCACGCTGAGTTGTACGAACTATTGTCCCTCGGGGCTGGGAGTTTATTAGATGGTTTCTTTTACTATAAATCAAAGGAATATCTTCTTTTGAAAGGCGTTTGGCAATATCAAGAGACACAAGAATGGAGTATCTCTAAGGCAATTTAGTTTAGAATTATTTCCCTATGTGAGATTGATATTGTTATTTCTCCTTTCCCTTATTGTGTATCTCATTTGGTTTATTTGTGTATATTTGTATAATACATTTTTGGGCAATAGGACATTTCACAAAGGGCATATACATCCTTCAAATGTTAGACTTACCTTTGCTTAAGAGGTCACATCTATGTTAGGACGTGCTATGTATCATTTATGTGTTAAGTGCTTCATAATTTGCTTCATCTATGCTTATTTTACTTGTGTATTTAAAGACATAAGCTTTGCTTTAAACATGACTAGTCCATTTTTCTAATCCAAAGTCTTAGAATATTACTAGGCATATAAACTCAAAATCTGAGTCTCCGTGAAATACTTTTCAAAGTCCATCCTCAAATTTTCTTAAGATCACCCAAGTTCTATATCCAAAAATTTCATAAAAAATCGTTAGGTCATCGTTCAATTCACATTGACCCGATCACTCTTACAATCGCTTTTTCATGCCTATTATAGCCAGAATCAACTAAATGTTCCATAAAAATTCTAGTACACCATTACCTCGACAAAAATTTTCAAATACATATTCCAACTTTATATTTTCTCCCAGAAATTCAACCCGTGTTACTGAAAAATTGAGTATGAACATTTACACCTTTCTTCAAATCACATAGCTAACTTTGTTCAAAGTTCTTTTCTTTCATCAAATCTTAAAATTTATTGAATGGCCAAAATTCTGTCCATTCAGTCATCTTTTAAAAAATGACCCGCTCCTTAAATTTTGGACTAGTCAGTTTCAAGCAAAACAAATGTTATTTGTTTTATATACATTGATTAATTATTGTGATTACTGGACTAACACTTTCACCTTTTGAGGTTTTTCTTTCTTTAGAGAGGCTGATTTGTGTTGGTAATAAAACTTGCTCATTCCATAAAGACCGATGCAAATCAATTTCAAGTACTCGCTCATAGAACATCCATATTTTACATGGTCTAATGAAATGTGAAGTGAGTAGCTTTATATAATATGATATGATAGAAATAGGCACCCTATGCAGATAAAATATCTCCCAGATGTAAATCTAAGCCAGCCTCTCTAAATTTTACATAGTCTGAACCAACACGAAGTGAGCGGACTTGGTTAACCTATCAACAATGATTCAAATTACATTGAATTTCCTCAAAGTCTATGAAAAACCTACCACAAAGTCCATATCTATCTTCTCCTATTTTCACTTGGGTATAGGCATCCTCTGAGTTATCTCACATGGTTTTTATTATTCATACTGTATGTCGCGCCCCATTTTTCTTGCAAAAAGCAGAATTCGACGTGACAACTATTTTTTGGATAAAAGAGTGAAGAGTCGCCATCTAACGAATTAAAGTGCGTTAGGGCACCATACTTCACTAATTACGATTTAATTAAATTAAGGTCTACATCACCAGAAATCAAGTAAGGGTTCAAGTTACCTCAAAAGGAAGGTGTTAAGTACCTCTCGAGGTCCACAATTATGGGTCCCTACCAGATTCGCTATTTATGTGAGGAGGTACATGAAAAACAAAAGGTCAATGAATTTATTAACTTAAAATGACTATATGATTATGATAACCCTTCCGGTCATCTTCGTGTTTACGCATTCATTATACTGTTAGAGCTTTCCTGTAGCGACCCCAAGTCATTTATGGCTTGTTGGGACCAGTAGTTTGGTGCGCTGGTTGTTCATTTCGTTGTTGTGGTCGTTTGCCTATTTTAGAGCTTTAACTTAGAATATCATTGACTTTAGTCAATATTCTTAGATAACGTGCTCAGAACTGAATTTTGATAGTTCCGTTACCTCCGTAGCGTTTAGTTTGGTCTAGTTGGACCTTCAGTTGAGGCCTGAGAACTTTTGGTGTTGGTTTTATGTTGTTTTCTCTATTTTCAGGCCATTTGGAGTTGAAAGTGTAACTTTGGGTGGCTTTTGATGATTGGAGTGTCGGATTTGAAATCTGATGATTCCATCAGCTCTGGAATGATGAGTTTGGGTTAGAAAAGTGTTTGGTTTGGGTCTGGGGTGAGCCAGTCTTATTTCGAGCCTTTGGGTTCTTATTCGTTTGTGTTGACTTGGGTCTTCATTTCTCCGAAACGACCTCATATGGAAGTTTTGTCAATTCCGTTGAGTCCGGAACGTCGTTTCCACTCTATTAGCATTATTAGTTTTTGAATATCGATTTTTGATTGTTCCAGGAAAGCCCCGTGGAATTTTCAAAAGTTGCAGAAAATACTGCAGGCCAGGCCTTCAGAGCCATCAACGCTGGCCTAGCGTGATCGCGCTCATGCACGTTTTGGCTGGCCAGTGCGATAGCGCTGCCTGGGCGCCGTAGGCGCTAGACAATTCCCTGCAACTATATATTTCTTTGTGTTCGTTTTTCCAGCCTTTTCTCCTAATTTTCCCAACTCTAAAATACAAGTTTCTCTCCGCAAAATTGCTCCATGTCAGTCTTAGCTTTGGGGAAATCAATTTTTCATCGATTATTCGTGATTCTTCGATCCTTGGTAAGCTTTCTTCCCCAACTTTCTTCCTTTTTGTTTTCTCGAAAAATCCACCATTTTTGCTCATTCCAAAAGCTTGGAAATTTGCTGTAGTGGCTGCCTCCTAGCTCGTGCATATTCGTGGGTTTGAAGAATTCTCCGTCTTGGCTTAAATTCCATCTTTGTGGTAAGTAATCCTTGCCTAATTTCCATTTTTTATTCTTTAAATTCTATCTTTAAACCTCAACTTGAGCGGGCTATTTTGGCGCCCTTCTCTTGGCCAATTGTGCTCAATTTTGGAGCATGCCTTCTTGGCATCATTGTGGTCATCGTGCTTCTTTTTATTTTTGGTTTCAGGTTGTGGGCCCCGCTGTCACGACCCAATTTCTCGGTCATGATGGCACCTACAACCCCCCAGTAGGCGAACCAATTCCCGTAGCCCAGGACAGTTAGTAATGGGCTACTATCTAACAAATAAGCGGGAGGGTAGTTTAATAAGCAAAAGTAAGGGAACAAGATGAAGAGAATGGATAACAGGAATATATATATACATATGCGGAAACTAAACCAAACCACAAGACCTGGTATCATAGTATAGAGCCAAAACTATATATATGGAGTGCAAACGATCCAGAACAATATATACAGATGTCTCTGAATGGTAATAGAGTACATAAAGCAAAAGATAAACTAAAGCTAAGCTCCGATCGCCAAGAGCTCACCCTCAGTCTGAAGTAATCCCCAACAGATATCCAAGCACGACTTACAGCGATCTAACAGCGATGACCCACGCTAGGATCTGCACCCAAAGATGCAAGGGGTAGGGTGAGCACCAAATGCGAAGCATAAGGTACCCAGTAGGTATCATAGGCCGACTGGGCACATATAAGATAAAAGCGTAGTAACAGACAAAATAGAAGCAAGTAGTCACAGAAATCAACAAAAGGTACACAGGAACTAGCCTAGAGGGAAGTCAACAGAACCACATGTGAGGCCAGCAAGCAAAATATATACACCATAGGCACATGTGAAAGTAAGAAACAACGCACCTGGGGTCCTTGCAATAACAGTGTATACATAATAAGTTTATGAAATGGACGGTATACCGGTAACCTCAAGTGTAAGAAGAAGAGAGAAAGAGTAATGATAGGCATGCTTAGAGACATGAATCAAGCCCAACTAATCATATCAATCTCAAATCCAGAAACTAACAGTCTAGCAGCAACCAATTTCATAATTAACCGTAACAGGGAACAACTCTACAAGTAAATAGCAAGAGTCTACCTACAGTCCCCCGGCCGCCCATACAACCGAGGAACACAAACAAGTGAAAACAAACCCTCCGGCATCCCATACTACCGAAGCGTACAATCAACAAACAACAAACAAGGGTGGAGCCTCAAACAATGAATGATATGATGCATGAAGATCTCAAGTGAAATGGTATCCCTATATGTACCCCCTCCTGTGCCGATCCGACCCAGCAGGTAGGTTCCATGGAAGGACACTGCCCGTATACCTCTACTCCACCGTATACCCTTCCTCCGGCACACGCATCCCGCAGTCCCAGGACCAGATGGCAAGGTCCATGGAGGTCCCTGACCCCATACTAAAACTCAGTATCAAAACATGTCGTCCGGAAGCAAGTCCGGGTTCAAGATAGAGACCCAGTCTCTAATATGCGTGCCCAGACCCTGTCCAGGACTAAAGTAGTAGGAAATTATCTCAAAAACCCCTCCAAGGGTGCCCGGGGATAACCGGGTCTAAACAGTAGAAAGTCATCTCAGGTGCTCAGTCCGACCGAGGCTAAAAATCATCTCAAGTAGCAAGAAAACTCAACTAGCACCCCGGCCCTACCGAGTCTAGCGTTAATCGTAAAACTGATGATTTAAATCATAATTTTACTTTCTTTTACCCAAGAATATTCACAAGTTAAATCAAACCATATCCAATTCATTTCCATAAAAAAAATGGGCCCCCGGTGCCATGTAAGGTTTAGAAAATAGTGCCAGTAGGCCCGAAGCCAAAACCGTAGTAAAACATGGATAAAATCTCTTTATATGCATGGAAATGGTATGATCAAACACAATAGCTGCCCAGCAGCTCACAATCAACCTATCGACCCTGCATAGGACCATAGCTACTCAGCAAGCATAACTAGCCTAGAAGGATAATTCTATGCCAGGGACTCGCGGACATTCCCAAAATCCCACCTTCTATGTTCCAGAGTCAACAAGGTCTCACACGACCACAAGGGTAAATAAAATATATCGGCAAGTACTACAAGCAAAGGAGGAACAAAAGTTGGCGGACATGAATAAAGCGGTCGAGGTCTGTGGTACAAACCTAATAAACCAACCCAAGGATGGCCATTAATACAATTTTATCCTATATATGCGGAGTCTAGGGAAAATAAACCGTAACCTACCTGTCGTCCGATAACAAGCTTGAACTTCTCCAAAAAAAACTCCGAAACGAAATCACACTCGAACTCGGACTTGAATAACTTGACGTAGATAATTGATTTCCTTTTCGAAATTAAACACAACGTCAAAATATATTTAGTTCCACCTAATTCTCTCCGTATACGTATGTAGAGGGTAACATTTGTTGCTGCAACTTATGCTTCTCAAAGTGCAAAGTACCATAGTTGATGTATGAAAAAGATATGAATATATTCAAGTGGGGTGCAGTGAACTTCTAGGGGGAAATGTAAACACACTTTCTGTATGTAAGTGTTAAGTGAGGAACTATATCACTTAGCATATATATGCTAATAAGTGATTAAAAAGTCCATAATACTATTAATAATAAGACAAGGTTAGGTAGTCATTCATTATATACATGTTGATGAACTACTCCTCCACGTGGATGGAAGTGGAGGTGACACCTTCCTTGCTTCTTATCCGGTACGCATGTACTCGGGTATTGCATAGGTTCGTGGTAAAATATATATCTTTTTGAATATACCATAATTAATAGAAAATTATTTCAAATAAAACCTACTATATTATAATAATAAATTTCAACATAACTAAATTTACTATCTCCGTTAAAATATTATAATGTATAAAAACCTTATAAAATAAATACATATACAATTATATCGTAACAAAAATATTTTTCATAAACCTTTAAAATATTTTGAAAAGGTAATAATAATATAACTTTCTACCACACTCAACTTTTAAATTAAATATTTTTAGGTACGCACGATTTCGATACTCAAGAACTCTCTTGGAACCCTCCCTTATATCTTCTCACTGTTTCAGAACTGAAATGGCGTTTTAAAACGTGAATTGAGGCTTTAAATCGATTTTGACCCGACCCGGTTCGCGACCCGATTTCTTCCAGACAGTCCGCGGTAAAACAGTCATAACTTTTTACTCCGAGATCAGTTGGATGTGAGGTTTTGTGCGTTGGAAACTAGACTCGTAGACCTTCGATTAGGTATTTAGGTTTACTTCTAACTCTTTATATATTAAGAGAAAAGCTCTGAGACATTTTACCCAAAGTTCAGCAAATTTATTAAAGAAACTTACGATAACTTTTGCCGACTTGCTTGACTTCAAAACTTATCATACGACCAAACAAATGGCCCCGGCACCGAACTACCGGTCCCGACAAGCCTTAAATGACTTGGGGCAGCAACAAACAAGCTCTAATAGTACAAGGAAAATGTATACGTGGAAATAACCAGAAGGGTCATTACATCATCCACTACTAAAAAGGACTTTCGTCCTCGAAAGTCAAGGTCAAGGGGGTACCTGACGGCCCATACAACTGCGGATACTGAGTCCGCATATCTCTCTCGGTCTCCCAGGTAACCTCCTCGACTGGATGGTGCCTCCACTGAACCTTAACAACCGGGATCTCTCGAGACCTCAATCTCCTGTTATCTCTGGCCAAAATAGCCGCCGGCTCCTCAACAAAGGCTAGACCCTCACCCAACTGAACTGAATCCCACTGCAACACATGAGACTAATCTGGGACATACCGACGCAACATCGAAACATGAAATACAGGATGTATAGATGAAAACATCGGAGGCAAGGCTAGCTGATAGGCAACGCTACAAACCCTCTGAAGAATCTCAAACGGCCCAATGTACCTGGGGCTAAGCTTGTCCCGCCTACCAAATCTCATCACGCCCTTCATGGGCGATACACGGAGAAACACCAAGTCACCGACACTAAACTCCAAGGCACGAAGCCTACAATCAGCATAACTCTTCTGCCTGCTCTGAGCTGCTCGAAGTCTGTCCTGAATCGCTTGAACCTGATTGAAGGAATCTCGAAGCAAATCTGTGCTCTGTGGCCTAGAACTAAAACCATCAAACCAACCTACCGGTGATCTGCAACGCCTGCCATAAAAAGCCTCAAAAGGTGCCATGCCGATACTCGAATGGAAGCTGTTATTATAAGCAAACTCTGCCAAGGGAACAAACTGATCCCAAGAACCTCCAATGTCAAGAACACAGGCCCGAAGCATGTCCTCCAGAATCTGAATGGTCCTCTCGGACTGGCGATCTGTCTGAGGGTGGAAAGAGGTACTAAGATGAACCTCTGTACCTAAATCTCGCTGAATAGCCCTCCAGAACTGAGATGTGAACTGAGTGCCGCGGTCTGAAATGATAGAAGCTGGGACCCCGTGCAACCGAACAATCTCATGGAGGTAGATCTGAGCTAACCTCTCTGCGCCATAAGAAGTCTGAACCGGCAAGAAATGTGCTGACTTAGTCAGCCTATCAACATTCACCCATATGGAATCAAACCCATGAGAAGTACGAGGCAAACCAACAACAAAGTCCATAGTAATCCCTTCCCACTTCCACTCAGGAATGGGAAGTCGCTGCATCAAACCACCAGGTCTCATTTGCTCGAACTTAACCTGCTGACAGTTCAAGCACCGAGATACAAAATCTGCTATATCCCGCTTCATACCACTCCACCAGTAAAGCTTCCTCAAGTCTCTATACATCTTTGATGTGCCAGGGTGAATAGAGTATCTAGTACAATGTGCCTCATAAAGTATCAACTGAATAATATCATTAATCCTCGGAACACAAAGGCAACTATCAAACCTCAGAACCCCATCTAAATCTAGGGTATCCCAACTGGTCTCACCCTGAACAACCCGATCACGAAGGTCACACAACTGCTGATCCTCAAACTAACGGCTATGAATCTGATCAATCAAAGTAGAACGAACCTCAACACTGGCGAGAACTCTGGTAGGATTCGACAAGTCAAGCCTAACCAAACGGTTAGCCAAGGACTGGATGTCCAAGGCCAATGGTCGCTCTGAAACTGAAAGAGAAGCTAGGCTACCCATACTCACTGCCTTCCGGCTCAAGGCATCCGCTACCACGTTTGCCTTTCCCGGATGATACAAAATAGTGAAGTCATAGTCCTTCAGTAACTCGACCCATCTCCTCTGTCTCGAGTTCAACTCTCGCTGACTCGTGATATACTGAAGACTACGGTGATCGATGAAGATCTCACAGTGAACTCCATATAGGTAATGCCTCCAGATCTTGAGCGCGAAAACTACCGCCGCCAACTCTAAGTCATGAGTGGGGTAGTTGCGCTTGTGAACCTTCAGCTGCCTCGACGCATATGCTATTACTCGACCCTGCTGCTATCAACACACAAAACCAGACCAACCTTAGAAGCATCACAGTAGCACAGAGAAGCTCTGACCCTCAACTTTAGCAAAGTCAAAACTGGAGTGAAGCAATAACGGCCTTAAGCCTCTGGAAGCTATCCTCACACTGATCGACCCTGCAAATGG